>CM050173.1:107030419-107280419 GCA_027410445.1 Discoglossus pictus
ATAGAAACAAAGAATGGACTGCAGATAAGAACAAAAAGCCTATCTAGTATGCCCATTCTGTCTACCTAAAGCTTGGTTTAATTAAGCCTCAGGAAAGATTTATGCTTCCCCAAGACATGTTTAAATTCCTTAACTTTGTTTGACTCTACCACAAACACTTGAAGGCTGCGCCACATATCTACTACTACTTCTATACAGAATTTGTAAAGACTCTGTATAAATAGAGAACTCGATCATGTCTGGTTTCATCACTTCCTGGGACTCCATCATGTCTGGTTTCAACACTTCCTGGGACTCCATCATTTCTGGTTTCATCACTTCCTGTGACTTCATCATTTCTGGTTTTGTCACTTCCTGAGAGCTTGATCATGAGGATGTGTTTTTTTTTTGTTATCAGTGCTAGGTGACTCCATCATGTCTGGTTTCATCATTTCCTGGGACTTCATCATGTCTGGTTTCATCATTTCCTGGGACTTCATCATGTCTGGTTTCATCATTTCCTGGGACTCCATCATGTCTGGTTTCATCACTTCCTGAGAGCTTGATCATGAGGATGTGTTTTTTTGTTATCAGTGCTAGGTGACTCCATCATGTCTGGTTTCAACACTTCCTGGGACTCCCATCATGTCTTATCTCATCACTTCCTGGGACTTCATCATGGCTGGTTTCAACACTTCATGGGACTTCCTCATGTCTGGTCTCATCACTTCCTTGGACTCCATCATGTCTGGTTTCAACACTTCCTGGTACTCCATCATGTCTGGTTACATCACTTCCTGAGAGCTTGATCATGAGGATGTGTTTTTTTGTTATCAGTGCTAGGTGACTCCATCATGTCTGGTTTCAACACTTTCTGGGACTTCATCATGTCTGGTTTCATCATTTCCTGGGACTCCATCATGTCTGGTTTCAGCACTTCCTGAGAGCTTGATCATGAGGGTGTGTTTTTTTGTTATCAGTGCTAGGTGACTCCATCATGTCTGGTTTCATTACTTCCTGGGACTCCATCATGTCTGGTTTCATCATTTCCTGGGACTCCATCATGTCTGGTTTCATCACTTCCTGGGACTTCATCATGTCTGGTTTCATCACTTCCTGGGACTTCATCATGTCTGGTTTCATCACTTCCTGGGACTCCATCATGTCTGTTTTCAGCACTTACTGAGAGCTTGATCATGAGGATGTGTTTTTTTGTTATCAGTGCTAGGTGACTCCATCATGTCTGGTTTCATCACTTCCTGAGAGCTTGATCATGAGGATGTGTTTTTTTTGTTATCAGTGCTAGGTGACTCCATCATGTCTGGTTTCATCACTTCCTGGGACTCTGTCATGTCTGTTTTCAGCACTTCCTGAGAGCTTGTACATGAGGATGTGTTTTTTTGTTATCAGTGCAAGGTGACTCCATCATGTCTGGTTTCAACACTTCCGGGGACTTCATCATGTCTGGTTTCAACACTTCCTGGGACTTCATCATGTCTGGTTTCATCACTTCCTGGAACTTCATCATTTCTGGTTTCATCACTTCCTGGGACTCCATCATATCTGGCTTCATCACTTCCTGAGAGCTTGATCATGAGGATGTGTTTTTTTGTTATCAGTGCTAGGTGACTCCATCACATCTGGTTTCATCCCTTCCTGGGACTCCATCATGTCTGGTTTCAATGCTTCCTGAGAGCTTGATCATGAGGATGTGTTATTTTTGTTATCAGTGATAGGTGATTGGATCTTATTGATCCAGGACTCAGACAGTTTGCACCAACAGATACAAGCACTGCTCTCCATAAATGTAAACATCCCTCTCACACCCATAACTTTTACCAAAGTATCATGGATGCCTCCATGGTCCATCAAATTAAAATATATACATGTTTTGGTTAAAAACTAGTATAATGTATTTTCTTGGCTTATTTATGTTCTTAGACTCACAGATTTCAAACATATTGTTAATTGTGCAGGGACCCTTTCCCTATACTACTAGCTAGAGCAAACCCTCCCCCTCAGACTCCAGGCCAACGTGATACAAGCAGGGCCTGCTACAATAGGGATTTTCTCTGAGATTATTATGTTGCTGATAGAAACAGAGTTTGTCAAGGGTTAACATGAAGTAAAAGAGTAAAGTTTGTAACCATTGTAACTATTTACACTCTGCTTGTGTCATGGGCACTTCCATCTTGGCCTGCCTGTAGCCTTAGTGGGAGGTTTATCCTACCTGGGAATGCTATTCTGTTTTCTTCTATGACCAAATGTACTATTTAGAGTGGTAGTTTTCAACAATACTGAATTGAGATGCAATCTGAATATACTGTCCATCTCAAAACCGAATACAATAGGTGCAATGAAAGGATATATTTGTATAAAGGACCAAGATAGTCACCATATGTTCTCTGAACCATCAGTTAGAGGATGGAAAATCATGTGGAAAATTTATTAACATTTTTAAAATTGATCAAAAATGTACTTAGATATTGTCATTTTAGTTTAGCCCTTAACGCCCTCAAACAAGAATCTGCTTTATGGGCTTAAAAGTGATTAATTACATTGATCTCTCATTAACCAAAGATATGATTCTTGTTTTGTGGGTGGATCAGAAAGGCTGTCTTACAGCTCAAAATCGCAATAGTCTATGTTACTTTTTATAGAACATTTAAATGATAAAGTATTTGTTGTTCCTTATAGCTTTACATAACATATTTGGACCCTACGCTGGGTTCTAATCACTTTATGGGGTCGTCCCTCCCTGATTTGCGGAGCCGTGTCTCCCACTCACATAGGAAGCCACATTATTAAATCCCCCCCCCCTTTCCTGTGAGTATTTTTCCATGTGCAGCCCCCCCGGTCCTGTTTTCCATTAGTCTCCTGCAGGATCTCATTAGCCGCTACTCACATTGTTTACCTGTTTTTACTCCTTGGGGCTCGTGTCCCAAAACACAAAACATGGGAAATAAAGAAAGGAAAAACAGCAATCCGACTGACTTCCACAGACTGGGATCGGTGACTGGGGATTTATTTAAAGGGCCACTGCAGTACAAAAATATTATTCCTTGTATTTAAAGGATCATATTGTAAACATTATAAAAAGGTATTGTATGAAAAAGAAGTGGTCTGTAGCGTAAATAAATTATATTTGACTCAACAACAAAGGGGCAGTGAGCCTTATGGATAGCTCTGTATGGTAGGTTCTTGCAGTCTGGTGTACTATTCCTTTGTACAGCGAACACAAGGGAATAAATCATCAGGATCTCCTGCAGGAAGAATCCATGTTATGGTAAGAGAGCGGCTCTTGTGCACTTCCTGCTGACAGAGCGAGCCCGGAGCGTGGCCGTCACGTGGCACAGTGCTGTTATGTTAGCATTTCTTTTGCACCTAGTTAGTTTTGCATGGCACTGTACCTGTATCTCTATTGTACTTTGCATATATAGCACATTTGTGTTCACATCTGGACGTCTAAAAACTAGTTAAAGAACTTCTTTCCTCCTCAGATTTATGAGAAATGCAGTTATTGCTCTGCACTCTGGGAAACTGGGCAGGAACATGCAAATGAGACCACAATGCATTTCCAATACCACTTAATACATTGCTGCTTTTAGGCATACTCTCAATGTATTACACAGCTTTGATTCATAGCACAGGATACATTAGGAGACCTACCGACAGACAGATTTTTTAGATTTTAAGGGATCTCAACAGTGTGGGGCTGGTACCCACTCATGGTATAATTTTATCATTTATTCTAAATCGCACTATGGAAAATGCTGGCGCTTTATAACTAAAGAGTAGTAATAATAATAATAATAATAATAATAATAATAAACCAAAATACAATAGTTGATTATTATTTTAAGAAGATGTGGAATTTAGTTATCATCTAAAAAATGTACATTTAGGCAGATAAAAGGCTATAAAGCTAGTTTTTAACTAGAAACCAATAAATTCATATTGATGCCCATGCAGGACCCTGGAGGCATCCATGATACTAAAATTGTGTTGAGTGGGGCATTTACATATCTGTAGAAGCAGGGCTTGCAGTTATGGTTGCAAGCTACCTGCTTCTAGTGTAGACAGGTGTCAAACTCTGTGAGATCCAATTATCTATAAAATCTTTCTCACCTTTCCTTCTTCTGTTGTCCCCCTCCACAGACAGAATGAACAAAAAAGAGAACATGTAATTGTGTAAACAGTCATGAAAAAAGCTATGCTCATTACAGACCTGCTAATGTTGTAGTCTGCACCATTAGAATTTTATATATATATATATATATATATATATATATATATATATATATATATATAATTATACTAATTTAGTACATCAACTCATTAAACAAATGAAAACTATTTTTCTACCCTTTTCCCTTCTCCTAATTAATCCAAGTCTGCTGATGGGCACCCTACCCTGTCGGGGGCCCTGTGCTTTGCACCTGCTGCTGATCAGTCACCTGGGCAGGTAATACTTCCATTTAGTTCTAATATCCCATTGATGCAGAACTTACAAAGGGATTAAATGGAAGTGCAATTTATACAGGGCAATCTGCCAAAGTGAATAATCATCTTTAAAAAAGGGAAAATCTGAATATAATATTTAATAATACACAACCATACACACACAAATGTATTCACATACAGATCATGATGGCTCGTTGTCTCCCCCTGCTGGCTACCAATCTGTACAACTATTTATTTAATAAAATAATATGACGGAGGTTCCAAATATGGTACAAGTAAAAACTATATAGTTAACTATAGGATATTTAATCTGATTTGCATTAAAAACAATGGAAGCAAAAGCACAATATGTTGCAGTTTAGACATCCATAAGGCTCACTGCTTATTTGTTTCTTGTAACATATCAAAACAGAGAATGAGAAAATAATACCACACTGTCTATATATTTAATGTATTTTTTTCTTAACTATAGATTATTTATTTCTCATACAAAAACATGTTGTAGTGTTTAGCTTATAAAACTATGACATCCTGGGGGTCTGCCTGCAGTGTTTTCAGTCTAAAGCCAAGATTCACTAAAGGACAAAATGGTGGTCAAGAGGAGAGCCTTGGCTATAATACATCATTTCTTATGGACTATGTAAGTAGGCACATATTGGTGACATGCCCACAGCCACATACAGGTCCCAGACTGGATGACATTAGGCCCATAATAATGCAGCAATATCAACGTCTGACACTTAGAATTCAGAGCTGTGTGATCTGCCTGGCTCAAAAGATCAAGAGCCAATAAGACTACAGCTGCAGTTCTAAGCTGGGACGGTTACATTCATGTGTTCTTCAACAGCTCACATTATTACCGATAAAGTTAGAAGGAATTGTGCGTAATGTTGACATTATTTAGTTGATTTGTGATTTGAAACATAATATGCCGATGAGATAACTTGAATGATTTTGTGTGTGTGTCGTTCAGACGTATCCGACTCTCTTTGACCTCATGGACCGCACACACCATGCTAAACCACTTGGTTTTCATGGCAGAGATACTGGAGTGGATAGCCAGTTCCTTCTCCAGTGGCCCACAGCATACAGCACCTGGTATTCCTAGGTGGTCTCCCATCCATGTACTGACCAGACCCAACCCTGCTTGGCTTCAGGATGGTGTGACCTCTTGGTTCCCTGATTGGAATCCAACCCAGGTCGTAGTGGTGAAAGCACCAAAACCTAACCACTGGACCACCAGGGAACCCAAGAATGGCAGTGTTGTGGCTAATGTTACATTAACACCTTAAGAATGTCAGCTCTCTGGAGCAGGAACCTAAGCTTCTTTTGTAATAATAATAATAATAATAATAATACAATAATAATATAATTCATCATCTGTATAGTTACTAAACTTTATCTCATGGTTTCTATTATTATGAAAGTCATTTATAAATCTGTGTATTTGGCCCCGTGCAGTTGGACATAATACACGTGTAAAACACTCCTACCCTATCCTCTGCTGTGTCCCTTTAAGGTTACTAATTAAAATAATAAAAGGATGCAAATATGCCATGAAATATAGGCAATAACAAGTATGTTATCATTCAAATGTTTTTTAACAAAATGCATTTCCTAAAGTAACCCAACGTTGACGCCTTTCTGATCCACCAACAGAGCTCCTAGATATTATCAGCATCATTAGATTGTAAGTTTACATTCTTATGTCGGGGTTTAGGGCACGCTAGACAGGGCTCTCCACTCTTGCAATGAGTCCACTTTTGTTTTACCTTGTACACAACCCTTGTTCAGCGCTACGGAATATGTTGGCGCGTTACAAATAAAGATAATAAAAATAATACTTTTTAGTATTTTATTTGTCATGGTGACAATATCCTGATTCTACCACTAATAGCGCTACAAATAAAGCAAATAATATTAATAATACAAAGCTCTTTTCTTAATTACCATTGTGTCTGATTGACATAAATTGCTATATCATTTTGTAAGTAAAATTTGTTTCAAAGCGTCAAATAAAATGATATTTTAGATATACTCCACTTCAGCTCTATGGACTCCTCCTTTTTGTTTCTTATAGCCCGCAGAGTGACAGCAGCACCGGGGCATCACATACAGAACAAATGTTTGCTAATTCATCAATTATCCTTAGAATATGGGGCTTGTCTGGGACGTCCCCTGTAGAGGGGATCAAGGAATACCAACATAAATACTTCTGAATTAGCCCTAAATGAGGATGGCTGGCCCGGCCCCTCCTCGCTAGCCTGGGACTCTCCTCTCCGTCCCACTCCTCACAATTCCCAGCTCAGGTCCATGATTAATGTGTCTGTACTAATGACTGTAAAACGGTGGCTTTCATCGCGTGAGTCTGTGCTATTGTACAGGGGCTGGCAGTGCATGTGAACGAGGGGCAGGAGGGGTGGGACGGAGCTGCTGTGAAAGAACAAGCCTTTCTACAGGGTCACAAGTAACACCCACTTCTTTCAGGTACTGTTAATATGCTCTGATAAACCCCAAAGCTTTCCCTCCTTCTGCACCTCCCTCTGTTTTTTTCAGCAAGACGCTCTGATTTTCCCAGAACACAGCAGAGATTTAAAAACTTTAAGTAATAACAAGTACTTGAGTACAGTTGAATGTTATTTAATATGACAATGAGGTTTGTAATTTTCATATTCAGTCAGCCTTTCTGATCCACCCACAAACCACGATTCTAATATTTTGCTAATGAGGGATCATGGCTTTTGTTAGTGATTATCCCCTTTCCTTTGAGTGCAGTTGCCTGCACAAAATAGACCAATTATTCTCAGAACCAGATGACTGCCTCAAGACAACAGTCCTAATACCCCAAGGGCTAATTACTAATAATTTCATTTTAAACTCTTGTATTCAACTTTTATGATGATCGCCATTTTGTCTGCTTTTATAAAAGGCTCAGGAACCAGGGAGCAACTGTGGATTTAGATACGATCTGTATTCACTTTGTTTTATAACATGGCACACGTGACAAGAAAACTCAACAGACTTCTCCCTCAAACTTAAGGCAGACTACCAATCTATGATGAAAGCCCAAATGGCGTATTTCAGCCATCTAAATATAATTTGCCAAACTACAGTGATCTTATAATTTGGAAACTGAGCATTGCAAAGTAGCCTCACTAGATTAGGGCAGGGCCTCTAAATTATATATGTATATTTATATATATATATATATATATATATATATACAAGAAATTTCCTATTAAAAATGATGGGAATAAAATTTGAAAGCTGGCAATGCTGTTTGCCAGACAATGCTTGGCTGTCCCCCTGTAACTTGCAGGCCCCTCCCAGCGTCTACTTTACGGGCCTCGCTATGAGCGCCTTGGGTGCTCATCGCGAGCCGCACAATGAACGGCTTTGCCGCTCATTGCTGGCCTTGGCTACCCCACCACTTGTCTTGGCCAACCCACCCTGTGTCTTTTTCCCACCTCTCCCTCCCCGTTGTCTCCTTCCCCATCCCCTGTGTCTCCTTCCCCTCCCCCTCTCCAGTGCCTCCTTTCACCCTCTCCCTCTCCTGTACCTCCTTTCCCCCTCTCCCTTTCCCTCCTCTCCCTCCCCTGTGTCTCCTTTACCCATCTCCCTCCCCTGTGTCTGCTTTCCCCCCTCTCCCTCTCCTGTTCCTCCTTTTCCCACTCCCTTTCTCCCTGTGTCTCCTTTCCCTCTCTCCCTCCCCTCATCGTGTCTCCTTTCCCGCCTCTCCCTCCTGTGTCTCTTTTCCTCCCCTTTCCCTCTCCTGTACCTCCTTCCCCTATCTCCCTCCCCTGTGTTTCCTTTTCCCCCTCTCCTGTTCCTCCTTTTCCCCCCTCCCTCCCCTGTTTTTCCTTTCCTGCTCTCTCCCTCCCTGTGTCTCTTTTCCACCCCTTTCCCTTTCCTGTACCTCCTTTCCCCCTCTCCCTCCCCTGTGTCTCCTTTCCCCCTATCTTTCCCCCTCTCCTGTTCCTCCTCCCCCCTCCCCTGTTCCTCCTTTACCACCCTCTCCCTCCCCTGTGTCTCTTTTCCATCCCTTTCCCTCTCATGTTCCACCTTTCAACCTCTCCCTTCCCCTGTGTCTCCTTTTCCCCTCTCACGTATCCTTTCTCCCTCTCCCTTCCCCCCCTCGTGTCTCCTTACCCACTTTCCCTTTCCCCCCTCGTGCCTCCTTCCCCTACCCTCACATATGTCTCCTCCCCCCCCCTGCCTCCTGTTCCCCCTCCTCTCCCTCCCTTCCCAACTCCTCTCCCTCCCTTGTCTTCTTTCCCCCCTCCTCTGTGTCTTGTACCTGGATGCAACCCTGTCAGCAGCTCTGCACTCACCTCCTCTGCGTCTCCTGTCTTCCGGCCAACCCACCCAGTGTCTTTTCCCCACCTCTCCCTCCCCTGTGCCTCCTTTCCGCCTCTCCCTTTCCCCCTCCCCTGTGTCTCCTTTCCACCCCTCTCCATCTACTCTGCCTCCTTTGCCTCTCTCCCTCTCTTTCCTGTCCTCTCCCTACCCCGTGTCTCCTTTCCTCCCCCATTTCCCTCCCCTGTGTCTCCTTCCCCACCATCTCCCTCCCCTGTGTTTCCTTTCCCCTCTCTCCGATTCCTCCTTTCCCCCTCTCCCTCCTCCCCTTGTGTATCCAATCCCCCTCTCCCTTCCCCCTCCCCTGTTTCTCCTTTCCCGACATCTCCCTCCCCTGTGTCTCTTTTCCCCCCTTTCCCTCTCTTGTACCTCCTTTCCTCCTCTCCCTCTCCTGTTCCTCCTTTCCCCCCCTCCCTCCCATGTTTCTCCTTTCCCGCCCTCTCCCCCCCTGTGTCTCTTTTCCACCCCTATCCCTCTCCTGTACCTCCTTTCCCCCTGTCCCTCCCCCGTGTCTCCTTTCCCCCATCTCTCTCCCCTGTGTTTCCTTTATTCCCTCTCCTGTTCCTCCTCCCCCTCCCCTGTTCCTCCTTTCCCGGCCTCTCCCTCCCCTGTGTCTCTTTTCCACCCCTTTCCCTCTCATGTTCCTCCTTTTCACCTCTCCCTTCCCCTGTGTCTCCTTTTTCCCTCTCACTTTCCCCCTTATGTATCCTTTCTCCCTCTCCCTTTCCCCCCTTGTGTCTCCTTTCCCATTCTCCCTTTCCCCCTCGTGTCTCCTTCCCCCCTCCCTCACTTTTGTCTCCTTCCCCTCCTCTCCCTCCTGTTCCCCCTCCTCTCTCTCCCTTGTCTTCTTTCCCCCGTCCTCTGTGTCTCGTACCTGGATGCAACCCTGTCAGCAGCTCTGCACTCACTTCCTCTGCGTCTCCTGTCCTCCCACCCCGTGTCTTTTCCTCACCTATCCCTCCCCTGTGTCTCCTCCTCCCCCTCTCCTGTTCCTCCTTTCAACCTCTCCCTTCCCCTGTGTCTCCTTTTCCCCTCTCACTTTCCCCCCTTATGTATCCTTTCTCCCTCTCCCTTTTCCCCCTCGTGTCTCCTTTCCCCCTCCCTCACTTGTGTCTCCTTCCTCTCCTCTCCCTTCCGTTCCCCCTTCTCTCCCTCCCTTGTCTTCTTTCCCCCCTCCTCTGTGTCTCATACCTGGATGCAACCCTGTCAGCAGCTCTGCACTCACCTCCTCTGCGTCTCCCGTCCTCCGGCCAACCCACCCAGTGTCTTTTCCCCACCTCTCCCTCCCCTGTGCCTCCTTTCCGCCTCTCCCTTTCCCCCTCCCCTGTGTCTCCTTTCCACCTCTCTCCATCTCCTGTGCCTCCTTTCCCTCTTTCCCTTTCTCCCTCTCGTTCCTGTCCTCTCCCTACCCCGTGTCTCCTTTCCCCCCCATTTCCCTCTCCTGTACCTCCTTTTCCCCCTCTCCCTCCCCTGTGTCTCCTTCCCCACCATCTCCCTCCCCTGTGTTTCCTTTCCCCTCTCTCCGATTCCTCCTTTCCACCTCTCCCTCCCCCCTCGTGTCTCCTATCCCCCTCTCCCTTCCCCCTCCCCTGTTTCTCCTTTCCTGCCATCTCCCTCCCCTGTGTCTCTTTCCCCCCTTTCCCTCTCTTGTACCTCCTTTCCTCCTCTCCCTCTCTTGTTCCTCCTTTCCCCCCTCCCTCCCCTGTTTCTCCTTTCCTACCCTCTCCCCCCCTGTGTCTCTTTTCCACCCCTTTCCCTCTCATGTTCCTCCTTTTCACCTCTCCCTTCCCCTGTGTCTCCTTTTCCCCTCTCACTTTCCCCCTTATGTATCCTTTCTCCCTCTCCCTTTCCCCCCTTGTGTCTCCTTTCCCATTCTCCCTTTCCCCCTCGTGTCTCCTTCCCCCCTTCCTCACTTTTGTCTCCTTCCCCTCCTCTCCCTCCTGTTCCCCCTCCTCTCTCTCCCTTGTCTTCTTTCCCCCGTCCTCTGTGTCTCGTACCTGGATGCAACCCTGTCAGCAGCTCTGCACTCACTTCCTCTGCGTCTCCTGTCCTCCCACCCCGTGTCTTTTCCTCACCTATCCCTCCCCTGTGTCTCCTCCTCCCCCTCTCCTGTTCCTCCTTTCAACCTCTCCCTTCCCCTGTGTCTCCTTTTCCCCTCTCACTTTCCCCCCTTATGTATCCTTTCTCCCTCTCCCTTTTCCCCCTCGTGTCTCCTTTCCCCCTCCCTCACTTGTGTCTCCTTCCTCTCCTCTCCCTTCCGTTCCCCCTTCTCTCCCTCCCTTGTCTTCTTTCCCCCCTCCTCTGTGTCTCATACCTGGATGCAACCCTGTCAGCAGCTCTGCACTCACCTCCTCTGCGTCTCCCGTCCTCCGGCCAACCCACCCAGTGTCTTTTCCCCACCTCTCCCTCCCCTGTGCCTCCTTTCCGCCTCTCCCTTTCCCCCTCCCCTGTGTCTCCTTTCCACCTCTCTCCATCTCCTGTGCCTCCTTTCCCTCTTTCCCTTTCTCCCTCTCGTTCCTGTCCTCTCCCTACCCCGTGTCTCCTTTCCCCCCCATTTCCCTCTCCTGTACCTCCTTTTCCCCCTCTCCCTCCCCTGTGTCTCCTTCCCCACCATCTCCCTCCCCTGTGTTTCCTTTCCCCTCTCTCCGATTCCTCCTTTCCCCCTCTCCCTCCCCCCCTCGTGTCTCCTATCCCCCTCTCCCTTCCCCCTCCCCTGTTTCTCCTTTCCTGCCATCTCCCTCCCCTGTGTCTCTTTCCCCCCTTTCCCTCTCTTGTACCTCCTTTCCTCCTCTCCCTCTCCTGTTCCTCCTTTCCCCCCTCCCTCCCCTGTTTCTCCTTTCCTACCCTCTCCCTCCCTGTGTCTCTTTTCCACCCCTTTCCCTCTCCTGTACCTCCTTTCCCCCTGT
Source organism: Discoglossus pictus (assembly GCA_027410445.1). NCBI lineage: Eukaryota > Metazoa > Chordata > Amphibia > Anura > Alytidae > Discoglossus > Discoglossus pictus. Next base: position 107,042,125 of record CM050173.1, read on the forward strand.
CCCTCCCCGTGTCTCCTTTCCCCCATCTCTCTCCCCCCTGTGTTTCCTTTCCCCCCTCTCCTGTTCCTCCTCCCCCTCCCCCGTTCTTCCTTTCCCGCCCTCTCCCTCCCCTGTGTCTCTTTTCCACCCCTTTCCCTCTCATGTTCCTCCTTTCCATCTCTCCCTTCCCCTGTGTCTCCTTTTCCCCTCTCACTTTCCCCCCTTATGTATCCTTTCTCCCTCTCCCTTTCCCCCCTCGTGTCTCCTTTCCCCCTCCCTCACTTGTGTCTCCCTACCCTCCTCTCCCTCCCGTTCCCCCTTCTCTCCCTCCCTTGTCTTCTTTCCCCCCTCCTCTGTGTCTCGTACCTGGATGCAACCCTGTCAGCAGCTCTGCACTCACCTCCTCTGCGTCTCCCGTCCTCCGGCCAACCCGCCCTGTGTCTTTTCCTCACCTCTCCCTCCCCTGTGTCTCCTTCTCCCCTCCACTGTGTCTCCTTCTCCTCCCCCTCTCCTGTGCCTCCTTTTCGCCTCTCCCTTTTCCCCTCTCCCTCGCCTGTTCCTCCATTCCCGCCCTCTCCCTCCCCTGTGTCTCTTTTCCACCCCTTTCCCTCTCATGTTCCTCCTTTCCACCTCTCCCTTCCCCTGTGTCCCCTCTCAATTTCCCCCCTTATGTATCCTTTCTCCCTCTCCATTTACCCCCTCGTCTGTGTTTCGTACCTGGATGCAACCCTGTCAGCAGCTCTGCACTCACCTCCTCTGCTTCTCCCGTCCTCCGGCCAACCCGCCCCATGTCTTTTCCTCGCCTCTCCATCCCCTGTGTCTCCTTCCCCCTTCCCCTGTGTCTCCTTCTCCTCCCCCTCTCCTGTGCCTCCTTTCCGCCTCTCCCTTTCCCCCTCCCCTGTGTCTCCTTTCCACCCTTCTCCATCTCCTGTACTTCCTTTCCCTCTCTCCCTTTCCCCCTCTACCTCGCCTGTTTCTCCTTTCCTGCCCTCTCCCTACCCTGTGTCTCTTCTCCTGTACCTCCTTTCCCTCTCCTGTACCTCCTTTCCCCCCTCTCCCTCCCCTGTGTCTCCTTCCTCACCATCTCACTCCCCTGTGTTTCCTTTCCCCTCTCCAATTCCATCTTTCCCTCTTTCCTTCCCCCTCGTGTCTCCTTTCCCCCCTCCCCTGTTTCTCCTTTCCCGCCATCTCCCTCCCCTGTGTCTCTTTTCCACCCCTTTCCCTCTTATGCTCCTCCTTTCCACCTCTCCCTCCCCTGTGCCTCCTTTCCGCCTCTCCCTTTCTCCCTCCCCTGTGTCTCCTTTCCACCCCTCTCCTGTACCTCCTTTCCCCCTCTCCCTCGCCTGTTTCTCCTTTCCTGCCCTCTCCCTCCCCTGTGTCTCTTTCCCCCCCTTTCCCTCTCTTGTACCTCCTTTCCTCCTCTCCCTCTCCTGTTCCTCCTTTCCCCCCCTCCCTCCCCTGTTTCTCCTTTCCCGCCATCTCCCTCCCTGTGTCTCTTTTCCACCCCTTTCCCTCTCCTGTACCTCCTTTCCCCCTGTCCCTCCCCTGTGTCTCCTTTCCCCCATCTCTCTCCCCTGTGTTTCCTTTCCCCCCTCTCCTGTTCCTCCTCCCCCCTCCCCCGTTCCTCCTTTCCCGCCCTCTCCCTCCCCTGTGTCTCTTTTCCACCCCTTTCCCTCTCATGTTCCTCCTTTCCATCTCTCCCTTCCCCTGTGTCTCCTTTTCCCCTCTCACTTTCCCCCTTATGTATCCTTTCTCCCTCTCCCTTTCCCCCCTCGTGTCTCCTTTCCCCCTCCCTCACTTGTGTCTCCCTACCCTCCTCTCCCTTCCGTTCCCCCTTCTCTCCCTCCCTTGTCTTCTTTCCCCCCTCCTCTGTGTCTCGTACCTGGATGCAACCCTGTCAGCAGCTCTGCACTCACCTCCTCTGCGTCTCCCGTCCTCCGGCCAACCCACCCAGTGTCTTTTCCCCACCTCTCCCTCCCCTGTGCCTCCTTTCCGCCTCTCCCTTTCCCCCTCCCCTGTGTCTCCTTTCCACCCCTCTCCATCTCCTGTACCTCCTTTCCCCCTCTCCCTTCCGTTTCTCCTTTCCTGCCCTCTCCCTACCCCATGTCTCCTTTCCCCCCATTTCCCTCTCCTGTACCTCCTTTCCCCCCCTCTCCCTCCCCTGTGTCTCCTTCCCCACCATCTCTCTCCCCTGTGTTTCTTTCCCCCCCTTTTCCTCTCCTGTACCTCCTTTCCTCCTCTCCCTCCCTTGTGTCTCCTTTCCCCCCAATCGCCCTCCCCTGTTCCTCCTTCCCCCCTCCCTCACCTGTTTCTCCTTTCCTGAACACTCCCTCCCTGTGTCTCTTTTCCACCCCTTTCCCTCTTCTGTACCTCCTTTCCCCCTGTCCCTCCCCTGTGTCTCCTTTCCCCCTATCTCTCTCCCCTGTGTTTCCTTTCCCCCCTCTCCTGTTCCTCCTCCCCCTCCCCTGTTCCTCCTTTCCCGCCCTCTCCCTCCCCTGTGTCTCTTTTCCACCCCTTTCCCTCTCATGTTCCTCCTTTCCACCTCTCCCTTCCACTGTGTCTCCTTTTCCCCTCTCACTTTCCCCCCTTATCCTTTCTCCTTCTCCCTTTCCCCCCTCGTGTCTCCTTTCCCACTCTCCCTTTCCCCCTCGTGTCTCCTTCCCCCCTCCCTCACTTGTGTCTCCTTCCCCCCTCCCTCCCGTTTCCCCTCCTCTCCCTCACTTGTCTTCTTTTCCCCCTCCTCTGTGTCTCGTACCTGGATGCAACCCTGTCAGCAGCTCTGCACTCACCTCCTCTGCGTCTCCCGTCCTGCGGCCAACCCACCCTGTGTCTTTTCCTCACCTCTCCCTCCCCTGTGTCTCCTTCCCTCTCCCCTGTGTCTCCTTGCCCTCCCCCTCTCCTGTGCCTCCTTTTCGCCTCTCCCTCCCCTGTGTCTCCTTTCCACTCCTCTACATCTCCTGTACCTCCTTTCCCTCCATCCCTTTCTCCCTCTCCCTCCCGTTTCTCCTTTCCTGCCCTCTCCCTACCCTGTGTCTCCTTTCACCCCCATTTCCCTCTCCTGTCCCTCCTTTCGACCCTCTCCCTCCCCTGTGTCTCCTTCCCCACCATCTCCCTACCCTGTGTTTCCTTTACCCTCTCTCCAATTCCTCCTTTCCCCCTCTCCCTTCCCTCCGTGTCTCCTTTCCCCCCTCGTGTCTTTCCCCTCCTCCTTGTCTCCTTTGCCCCCTCCTCTGTGTCTCGTACCTGGATGCAACTCTGCCAGCAGCTCTGCACTCACTTCCTCTGCATCTCCGGTCGGAACTACTTTCTGGATCAATCCGCGCGAGGATGGTGGCCGCAGAGGAGAAGACCGAGTGCAGCGCTGCTGGCAGGGTTGTATCCAGGTATATGCTTTGGCGCTCATTGCAGCCCCCGTCGGGTGTTGGTAACTCCCGCGAGGGCCGCAAGTGCGTTACCAACATCGCAAACGTTCCGAACAGTCCAGCAGACCCACAACTATTATAGTGATTATATATATATATATATATATATATATATATATATATATATATATATATATATATATACACACACAATATAACACAAAGCACAGATCTACCTGTTTTATAGTTAGGGAGCTGCGACACTCCAGGCCAGGAATCCTCTGTTGGTGTGCCCAATACCTGTGAAAAGGGAAATGGAGTTTATTATCATGTTAATCAGCGAACTCACAAATAATCACATTTTAAATGCATATAAAAAATCTGTGTTGTAGAATGTGAAAATCACTTAGGTCTCTTCTTCTGGTATTGTTTCATGGAACAAAATGACTAGTAAATAATATATAGGTGCTTTAGTTCCTCCTCACTTTCAGCCATCAGAGTAGTATCATCGGCATATCTGAGATTGTTGATGTTTCTTCCAGCAATACTGATTCCGGCTTTGGACTCATCCAGCCCTGCTTTACGCATGATGCACTCTGCATATAAGTTGAATAAATAAGGTGACAATATACAACCTTGTTGCACACCTTTCCTGATCTTGAACCATTCAGCTGTTCCATGTTTGGTTCTGATCGTAGCTTCTTGGCCCACATACAGATTCCTCATGAGGAGGATGGCATGATCTGGTACTCCCATCTCTTTAAGGACATGCCACATTTTGTTGTGATCCACACAGTCAAAAGCTTTATTATAGTCTATGAAGCAGAAGTAAATGTTTTTCTGGAACTCTCTAGCTATCTCTATTATCCAGTGGAATTCGATCTCGTCCACCGCAAAACCCGGCTTGCACATCTGGTAGTTCCTGGTCCATATATTGTTGGAGTCATTGTTGGCATGTGAAATGAGAGCAATTGTTCGCTAACTGGAGCACTCTTTGGCACTGCCTTGTTTTGGGATTGGGATGTATACTGACCTTTTCCAGTCTATTGGCCATTGTTGAGTTTTAATCTATTGAGAGCATTACTGCCACCTCTTCTTTATCTGATCTTCTTCTGTTAAGTCCCTACCATTTTTTGTCATTTATCAGGCCCACTTTGGCATATAGATAATGTACAGTCATAAATATATAACAATAATTATATTTGTAAGACAGACCTCCCCTTTAAGAGGGGGAAATCATAAATGCACACAGCATGGCTCTTTTGGAAATGACCAATCTCACAACAATCATTCTTAAAGGGTTACAGTTAGTGGCAGAGCTGATGAATGGAGGAGCCCTGGTGCGAAATAATATGGGTCCACCTTGCATCCCAGAAGGGTCACTAAAAAGCCAAACATATATGTAGATAGTCAGATGACCCAGAGAGTGATCAGATCACCTTTCTATAAAAATAATTATCTGCCCTCTTCTAATAAATTGGTAAGAGGACAGATAGCAGTGGGCCTGAGCCCAGCTGTGTGCCCCGGTACTTTGCACCTGCTGTACTGGCGGTAGCACAGACACTAGTTACAGTGACTTGATAATCGTCAAAATGTTTTCAGAAGGTAAATGATAATAAATATAGATTTTACTAGTATGTACAAATATGCTGTGCAGGGGCAGCCATTGCAGTTCAGTCTGCTTTAATGTGGCGCAATGCAACTATGATATGTGTTAGATTCCAATAGTTTCTTATGAAGTATTGCACTCAATCAAGGACTATCTTCACCTTTTCTTTACTGTTTTCTTATCACCACTTTTCTTCCCACCCCTATTGTCCCTCTTTCTCCTCTCTTCCATTACCCTATTACCCTTACCTTTTTCACCTTCCATTTCCCCTCCATCCTTCATACTCTATATATTACCCCTCTTTTGTCTTTTCTTTTTCCTCTCTCCTCCATTACCTATTTCCCCTCTCTATTTAACCTTGCATTTCCCTCCATTTTCACTCTTTATTTATTGCCATCTCAACCCTATTACCTACTTCATCTTTTCTTCATTACTCTTTACTGTTGCCCTTCTTTTTTACCTTCCTCTCTTTCCCATAACCCATACTGTTTTCCCCTCTTCCTCTAACCTTTTTTATGTCCTGCCTCACTCCTATGAAGCTCACCATCTCCAGCTTCACCCGCTTTATTGCTCCCGGTGTTACCACATCCTTCTTAAATCTATAGCCCTCTCTATTAAACTCTTCCATTTCCCCTCTCTCCTTATCTAATGTCTTATATTCCTTTCTATTTCCACTCTCTGGGCCCTTACCCCTATTTATTTCTTATCTCTACTTACCATTCCCTCTCCTTCCATAATCTGTCTTCTGTCCTTCTTTATTTACTCTTCCACTTACTTTCTTTCTTCTATAACCTCTACTGTTCCCCTCTCTTTTCCATTTCATTTTCTCTATAACCCCTGTATACCCCCATCCCCAAATCTCTTACCACACTCCCCTTATCTCTTTTATTATACCGATCTACTGCTCCTTTCCATAAACTTATTGCCTCTCTTTCTTTGCCCTTACCTTTCCAAACTATCCTCTTTACCCTCATCCTTTGTCCCTCTCCACTTACCCTTCCATCTGTCTATCATTTCCTTACATTTTCTCCTCCATTACACTTATCTATCAACCCTCTGTTTTACCCTTCTATTTCTCTTGCTCCTCCTTTACCCCTCTCTTACCACTTCTCCTTACCCCTGTTTTCCCAGTAACCTGATTGATTTATTGCTGTTTCCATTCTCTCCTTACCATTATCTATTGCCCAACACTCCCGTCCCCTATCTCCTCCTGACAATTTCTGCTTTTTACTTTCCCTCCTTCCCCTTTCCTTATTCTTGCTTTTTTTACCCTGCTCTTTACTCTCCTCCAGTTATACCATCTCCTGGCATCTTCCTCTTGGGGGATTATGGACAGTCTAGTTTATAACACAATAAAACCCCATAATGACACTGTTACTAGTAATCTGTGTATGTTTTTATTGGTCCCATCTTTCTCTCCCAGTTGCATAAATGCCTGATAATAATATCTTGTTAATTTATTGCATTTAAAGCACTATTCAGTTATTTGTGGCTCTGAGTTTGCATTTGTTAATTGTATTGTTTTTTTTCTGTCTGGTCTATAGAAATATTTGTTCATTATCCTGTACCTTGAAAAAATCTGTATGAAACATCCCATAAATCCCAGCAAAGTAACAAGACGTTATCAACTCACCGTCCAGATCTTCTCGAGCTGCTCGAATATGTCAGACACGCCTGAGAAAGCGGGGTACCCCTGCAACATCTCTATAAATATACAGCCAGCACCCCTGCAAGGGAAGCACAAAGAGGATCCTATTTCAATTTCTATAGATGACGCTCTATAACAAAAAGTAGAGTTCTTAAACTAGGGAATATCACTGTAGTGTGATCATTACGGCTTTATAGAAAAAGTAGTATTATTTTTTATTATTATCTTTTATCTGTATCGCGCCAACATATTCCGTAGCGCCGTACAGGGGAGAAGAACAAGGAAATATACAATGTACAATATTGACAACTGCAGAAAATGGAGGTTTATGGCACAACCTTCCAGTAATATCCATAAATGCAGCTCTAAAACCATTAGGGAATATGAGCATGTCTGAGGAATGCAAGAACAAGAGGTTTCTGATCTTAGAAAAAAAACAGCATTACATAGGTGGAATTTAGAAATGACCTTTATTATAATTTTATTAAAACTAAAGGCAAATTAATTTAACAAAGTCTCAAAACAATCAACTAAAAGTTAAAATATATATATATTGAATAAGGCTGGCTATACGCTCTATAGTTAGGATGAAAGTAGTTTATGCTACATATGTAAGTAGTTGGGTACTCCAACCAGCCTAAACTACTTTTCCTTACTATAGAGTGTGTAGCCAGCCCCATTCAAAATTATTATTATTATTTATTTTATAAAAGTCTTTGAACTTTTGGTTGTAATCAGTTTTGGGACCACTGCACTTCAAGAAAAATGGCCCTTGTTTGTGAAGTACATAACAAACAACATTAACAATTACAAACATATTTTTAAAAATGTTTGAAGACTCTGCAGTTTTCTTACATCACTTCCTGAGACCTGGATCATGAGGGTGTGTTTTTATCTATCAGTGGAGAGAGGGTTGGTGGAGCAGGGAGAGGCTTTGTTTGATGACTGGATCTGATTGAAATTGACAAAATACCTATTCCTGCTCACAGGCCTACAAGTGGACAGGTTGCATCAATAGATACAAGCATGGCTCTCAAGAGACTCACCCCTCTAATACATACATAACTTCCACCAAAGTGTCATGGATACCTCCAGAGTCCAACAGAGTTATCAAAATAAAAAAAATAAAAAAAACATTTCTAATTAAGAACTAGCTATATGACTTTCTCCCTGTTTATTAACCCCCTTAGTCAGACTCTAACATATATATTTTCATTATAAAGTAGTCATTTTACATTGTGGGCTCTCCTTAGTTTTTTTTTATCTCTGAGGCCCTACAGATACGTCCCTACAACCAGCTATTGAGAACCACTGGTCTGTCCCATCCTTCTCTCCCAGTTGCTCTTATCTATCTTCCCATCTGACTCTATGTCCTCTTCCCATTTCCCCTCATACTCTCTCTTTCCTCCCTACCTGACCTGGCCGTCTCTCCATAGCACAATTCAAAACCTGGCCAATGACCAGTTAAATCTGACTCCCTATACTGGGAATCAATGCTTCTTGCAGGTGAATCTAACACAATCCAGCTTCAGAGCATTCCCAGTTCCCAGGGTCTATAAAAGGAAGACCACTGCTCTTATTTAACAGTATGGCTCCCCCGTGTGCTATCACTCGAGTTACTAAATTCCTCAATACCAAAGGGACAGCTGACCTCTGGCTCTGAAATATGAACCTCAGATCAACCCATAAACATCAAACCAAAAGGGATGCACTGTAAAAAATGACAAGAACTGAAGCACACTTTAATGATGGAAAAGATGTTCCTTTCTTTTAAGTCTTGCCATAAGCTAAAAAGGTAAAATCCAATGTTCTGTTTAAATAGACTGTGAGCAGGGTCCTCATTGCCTTCTGTATATATATTAGACTTTATTACCATTTAACTTAAAAAAAAAAAAAGGGAAGTTTAAGTTGCTGCTATTTTATATATAAATTAATTGAATATAATATTTTTAATTACAATGAAATAAAAAGTTGTTTATTCTGATCTTGACTGCCAAAATTAAGAACGTTACCCATTACAATGGCAATATTATTATGAATTACCATAAACACAATTGAATTTGAACAATATGTTTATATCTTAAGCGATTGTTTAAAGCAGTGCTAATAACTCTGATAGCGATGGAGTCAGCAAATTGTTCAGATCAGTATGTAGTGCACAAAACTAGAACCTTTACCACAGGGTACAAAATGGCAGCCAGTAACCCACTGTCCTCACAATGTAGATAACTTTTTTGTTGAGCCACTGACCAAGGCAGATATACATGAACAAAAGTGCTTTATAAATAAAAAAGTTATATATTCTGAGTCTATTAAACAATTTACAGTATTGGGAGTCGTACATTCCCAACATTAATTGTCTTTATATGGAAGCCAACAGGTCAGCTTGCGTTGGACATTTTTGATCCATAGTAACAGTTGAAAGAAACCTAGCACAAGTTTTGGGTGGATTTTTCCATTGCTCAAAGCCTGAGCTGTTTTGAAGAGGGGATATAATAGACGCTTAATTCTGGCTTTAAATTGTAGCACCTATAAAGCATTTTTGATATCAATAGAGAGCTGAATTGCTGCTGCCTTTAAAGGACCACTATATAGAGAAACATTTTAAATATATATATATATATTTGGAGACTTTGAGCCCCATTCAATTGAGGTTTTGGGCGGCCCGGTAGCCGTAAGTGAGGTCGCAAGTTAATTTGCTATTCAATTGGCGTCTTTTTGCGGACTCCGAACGGCTTCTGAGTTACGGCCTTGAAAAAATGGCAATGGTTAAACTTGTAACTTACAGCCTCCCGAAGCCTTTGATCGGTTATTTTCGCAAGGCTAACATCGCAAATCGCTATTCAATTGCTCAATTTCCCCAAGCCCGCAAATGGCAAAAGGAGAAAATCCTACAAGTGCTAGAGAGGACCCGCAAGCGGTTTAAACACTGATTCATAGCACTGTAAAGGCAAATAAAAAATGACTACTGCACTGTAAATAACGGGGAGAGCGATGATCGGCATTAGAATTAATTGCACAACAGTCTCAAGCCCGCAAATTTATTTTTATGTTTCATTTCAGGGTTAAATCGATCTCAGAGATCAATGAGTTAATACATATCAGGCCACCCACATGGACTAGAACAGTATTAGCATTCATTTTCATTATCCTTTATTTTGCGGGTTTATGAGTCTGACCCCAAACCTAATTGATTGACATGTAACCTCCATGTTTTACTGCCATAATAATGACAGTCTCATTTTCTATTGGCTGATTTGAAATGGGAGGTTACAGGCTTAATTGATCATGTTCCCGCCCTGAAGTGCTCCGAACCAGTGCCTGGTTTACAGTTTTGGCTTGGAGCCCGTAACTTGTGGCCTTGAGCAATTGAATAGCATTGCAATCAGAGACCAAACGGGAGCCCGCAGACATTTGGCCATCTGTGACCGAGTTGCGGGATTGGAATTGAATGTGGCTCTTTGAGTTTAAGAGCAAAGTTAGGCAACGGAAATGCCATAGAGTCTGGAGGCATCCATGATCCCTTGGAGAAGGTTGTGGGTATGAGAGGGGTGTTTACATTTCTGCAAGAACAAGGCTTCCAAGCTTCCTGCCTCTAAATATGTGTAAGTTAGAAGGTAGGTGTTAAATTCTAACACATCCAATTATTTAACGCATTTTCAACCATCTCTGTCTTTTCTCCAGCACCATCCCTGCATCTACTGAAAGATAAATTCACTCCTTGTGTTTCATAGATGGAACCAGACAAGATGGAACCTTTTACATATAAACAGAGTCTTCAAATATTATGTTTTTCTCAAAAAATATGTTTTTTATGATGATACATTATTTGTTACATACTTCACAAATATGTTCATGTATTTCTTGATCAACTGTATTTATTTAAGTTGATGCCATTTGCTGATCCCCTGATAGCCCTCTAGTTGTGATAAGGTCACAATGTGTAGTATTAGGCCACTGTGATACAGGCTATACACAATTATATGTATGTTCTTGCTTCCTTGTTATTCGGTGCACCAATAAAACAAGTCAAGTGATCTTCACAGTATGTGAGTCTGAGCTCAGAACATCACTCACACTGGAGCTCTTTATCCTGCTCATTTTACCATATCTGCTTATTCCATTGTGTCTCTGCCTCTTTATTAATCTTTATTCTGTGCCTTATACATATTTATTTTCTCTTCTGGCATTTTGTTTGAATGATACCCCGTTGCTACTTCATAAAAAGATTACAGTTGTCCAGTATTTACAGGATGCTCTTCTGAAAACTTACACTTGACCATGAGAAAATGTGTTTTGGAAAGTAGTAAGTAACTCTATGTGATTACTTTTTACTATGGGTGTCTTGATTGATTGTCTTTACAAGGGCTTTGTAAATTAGTCATACTCACAATAAGGATATTTGATACTATCCGACAGCTCCACCCCTGCTATCTATGCTTTCATGGTTTCCTCCCACTTGTAGTGGCAACTGCTTCTAATATTACATGGAATAATAACCACAGGCATTCCTGAAATACTATACTATATTTGTACTACTTCTCATGAAAAATTGTACCACTTATATATGTAAACTAGCAACTAGCTAGTCAAAAATGACGGCAGTAAAATTTGAAGCCTGTCAATGCTGTTTGCCACACAATGCGAGGCTATGGCCCCTCAGAGTACCTTCTGTGCTCATCGCGAGCCCCACTCATCGCGTAGCTCGCAATGAGCGCCTTTGTCGCTTATTGCGAGCTACAACTTCTCTGCTTTGCAATGATCACCTTCGGCGCTCATCGCAAGCCTCTCCCCTTGTGTGCTTTATAGGCATTGCGTTTGAGCACCTTCAGTGCTCATCGCAAGCGCCATGATGAGCGTCTTTGGCGCTCATTGCGAGCCTATCCCCTCATGTAGTTTACGGGCCTCGCAATGAGTGTTACTGCCTTGGGTTAAGTCTTACTGGCTTTTATTGTGTTACTGGCTTGCGTTAAGTCTTACTGCTTAGGGTTTGTAATTATGTCCTTCGGCATCGTCTTACATCCGTCGGCCTCGTTTTCGTCGTGTTTACGTTTTTTCAGTAGCCGTTTTTTTTTCTTGCTTAGGCAATTTTCGATCATGAAAAAAATGCAAATATGTCTCAAATTAACTTGCAACCTCACTCACAGGCTCCCCGGCTCTCCGCCTGTGCTGTGTGTGCAAGTTAATTTGAGGCATATTTGTGTGTTTTTGCAGGTCTTTACAGTTTGGTGGTTCGGCCGTTAAAGTATTAATTTTGCGAGTCCATTTACGTGCTTTGGGTCCTAAGTCCTACCGGACGTAATTTTGCATGTCTCGGGATGAGCAACTTCGGCGCTCATTGCAGCCTATGTCCCGCAGGCTTCGCAGTTATGGCCCATAATGGCTCGCCTTGCTTTGCAAGCCCCGCAATTTTAACATTGCGTTACCAATAACCTTGGGCAACCCCGCAATTACAACAACTATATATGTAATTAGTATTTCTGCTCAGTATCTCAATATCTACTTCCCTTTAATTCTGCTATTTCCCACTCATCTGTATTAAATTGATGGTTTCTATTATGGCCGCCTGTCACTTCTTTAATCCAAGCTATATATAATAAGGTCATGAATTATTTTCTTATGGGTTAGTCATTATTCTATCCCTTTAATAAAAGGTGAAAAGATGGTTTGGCAAGAAAACAAAACACAGTATGAAGACTTTACATAAACAGATTGTTCCCAAACAGCTTTATACTTTCATTCTGATGACACCATAAACACTGACATGTCTGCCATCTGGAACTGTCCTGATCTAATGAGTGTTGTGCACTTATGGAGTGGTTTTGAGGACTTTGATTGGTAGCAAAGTGTTTCATTTCTGAGTATTTTATGGAACCCAAAACATAATTCCTTCTGTTCTCTCTGTATATTTCCTCAAACCAATCAGAGTCTTCTCACCAGATGTCCAGGTCACTGGAGTAATCCGTGGCCCCCAGGAGCACATCTGGAGGCCGGTACCAGAGGGTCACCACTTCTGAAGAGTACGTCTGGCCGGGGATTGACTTGGCCCGAGCGAGACCTGAGGACATAGAAAAGGACAATCTGTTCTAGACTTTCATCCATTGCTAGGGGTGACTGAAATGTGATGGACACAATGGATAAAAGTCCAATTATTTTCAGTATGTTAAGCATAAGGTCACTTTTTAAAGGGCCACAATACTGTTAATACAATAGAGTTTTTACTAAATGTAAAATAAAAGTCTCTACACCTTGTATGTCATATATATATATATACACACATGTTTTTCATGTACTTAGAACTTCAGAATATGCTGGTGATCTCATATAATAGTTGTCAAACTGTGATTTGTCACCTCAAAGCGAGGCGAGCCGTTGAGTCATTGAGCCTTCCGAGCTCAGAGGACTTAGGCAATGAGTGCCAAAGGTGCTCATTGCCCACGAGCCTCGCAAAGCGAGGCGAGCAGTTGAGGCAGTGAAGCACGTGGGACAGAAGCGCCTCTTAACCTAATCCAGTTCATAATAGCAGTCCAGCCCTGAAATACCAAGCTTTTCTTCTCTGGAAGGGGAGCAAGCTAACCCCACACAAGGAAGGTCACTAAGCTACAGTTGATCTGTCTAGGCACAGGACCATAGCCAGGTTATAATCAATTTGGAGATGTCAGCCTCCCTTTGCTTAAAAGACTATTGCTGTCACATTTTTTTCTATACGTTATATTAATAACTAAACCTGATTAAGAGCAAGCTGTGTTTTAAAAAAATAAACACAAACTTTACATTTTTCAGCTTTGACATTATTTTTTAAAGCGGGATTGCATTGTCTTTACTGTGTTGCTTCTTCACTCGAGAGGGTGCGTCCCTACATCTGAATGAGCCTTCATCTAGTCCTAATTAAAGCACGGACCATTTTAGCTGCCACATTTCTATTGAACCATCTTGTGCATTCAACGCCCTCCTCCCCCCCTTGGGAAGTTGATCTGCAGAAACCAAAATGGCAGATTCCACAGGAGATAAAAGATATTATTATTATTATCTTTATTTATATTGAGCCAACATATTCCGTAGCGCTGTACAGGGGTTTAGTACATGGCAAAAAACAAACTTAACACCTTATAAAGAATGGAGGGCCCTGTTTTTGACCATAAAATCAAATGTACATAGAGCTTGTTTCCAAGGCACTGACACACGATTGAAAACTCGCAAACTTATAACAAATAATAGAATGTATATTTTACATTCTTAAAGCTGCTTGTTTTCAAATGTAGTGTATATATTATATATAGGTCTATATGTATGTCAGTAAAATATTGGAGTAAGTTTATTGGAATGAGCACAAACGTTACAGTTTAGTGAGGTTAAGAAAAAGAGGCAGTAATCCCCAAGGAAATAAACTGGTGTTGAGGTGGTTGTGTTTCTGCACTTCTTCCTACATACCCAGTGATCCTGCAGAGCATTACCTCTTGTTCTAGCGCCTCCTTCCTGTCTAGCAGCGCCTCCAGGTGATATTCCTTATAGATAACAATCAGTGAGGTTGTAAAATGGATATGTGAATGTTACGCTTTGTTTGGAGGTGGCCCCGGGCGCTGCCGCTAGGAGCTGTGCTGTTATCTCTGTTTAATATTAGGCTCCTAGAGTGATTAAACAATAACCTTTACCTGAGGATGGAGTATTTACCCTCCTGCTGCTCACTCACCTCTCTATGGGAAGACTGAGGCCCTCATTCAATTGCAATTTGGCCAATTGAATAGGGCTCTAAATAAGCACATAACATATTTTTTTTAAATACGTTTTTAGTTAGTGAAAACCTTGCTTTTGGATAGATGTTTACTAAGTAAAAACTTATTTAAAAAAATATGTTATGTGCTTATTTAGAGCCCTATTCAATTGGCCAAATTGCAATTGAATGAGGGCCTGAGTGTTTGCTAATACTTGTGTAATGATTGCTAAGAGCACAAAGACATATAGGGACGAGTCAGAGAAGAAACCGAGGATGTTATTGTGGGTATTATTATTATCTGTTATTATCTTAAGTACAAGGCAAATGAATAAAAATCACACACTTAAATCTAAAGGGAGTTGGAGAGGTAGAAATCAGGACAACAGGAACCAATAAGGATCTGGATGGGCCAGGAAAGGGGTGAAAGTTATAAGTGAGAATGAAATACAAGAGATGACAATTCTGTGACAGGAACAAACTTTACCTGGGTAAAAGATGTAGAAATCTTGGAAGAAGTTTTGCATTTAGTACCTTTAGACTGTATGGGCCTCATTCAAATGCAATTTGGCCAATTGAATAGGGCTCTATATAAGCACAGAGCATTTTTTTTTTACAGAAGTTTTTAGTTAGTGAAGACCTTGCTTTTGGATTGAAGTTCACTAACTAAAAACTACTGTAAAAAACATATGCTATGTGCTTATATAGAGCCCTATTCAATTGGCCGAATCGCATTTGAATGAGGCCCTAAGTTTGCAAGATTCAATCAAATAATGATAATATTAATAATAATAATAATAATAATAATAATGTTGTAGGAGAGAGTAGAAATCTGATAGGAAGACACTGTGAAAGAGTGACACTGGTATGGAGTTTATTATCTTCACCTAGTGGTCAGGATGGGGGTAAGGGGTGGATTGGTGACATATTATGATGGCATATTTTGCTGATTGGTCAGGTGCAAGTGATTTGCATGTAGAAAGGTAATTTAAATACTGGGCAATCTATATACAGTATGGAAAGAAAAAAGTAATTCACAGTACATGTATCAAGCAATCCAAGAGACCGCCCACCCCACATAAAAACAGTGTTTCCACTAATGCTAAGGATTCTGGGTAGTATGGGTATCCCACTTAGGATGACATGCCCTACTCCCTGGTAGCCTTCAGATCATTGCCATGGACTATGGTACAGAGCTAGAACCCACTCAGACAGCTGTTTCACTCTTATATGGGTCTCATCAGTGTGGGATTGGTTGCGTCATCTATGAAATTAATCTGGAAAAGGAACACTAAATATGTTATGGTGGGCATAAGGGGATGTAAAAACCCTCCACTATATATAAAGTACAGAAAGAAAAAATCCTCATTTGCATATCACTAACCAGAATCCTTAGCAGCAGTACTGTTTACTGATAAATGATATAGGAAAATGTGTCTCCTATCCTGCTTGAGACATGTAGATGCTGCTAATGAAAGAAAAAGGCATTCTGAGCACAAAGAAGAAAACAGATCGAAATAGTATAGGGACAATATGTATTTTGTTTTACTTAATAAAAGTGACAGATGACTTTCTAAAAATCACAATTTCTTTTTTAGGTTAATCAAACCTGTTTTAACTTGTATAAGGTTCAGTTTACGAAAGTATCCATGTTTGCTTTATTACTATACTTTGTGTTGTCATACAGAGCAGGTAAACAAAACAGATGGTGAGTGCATTTCATAGAAACATAGATTAGATAGCAGATAAGGACTAAAAGACCCATCTAGTCTGCCTATTTGTTTTGTTTTGCATCGTGTCTGACTCTTTTTGACCGTAACACACCATGATGATGTGGTATTTTTGTCAGATTTACTGTAGTGGGTTGCCAGGTCCTTCTCCAGTGGGCCACAGCATACAGCTCCTGGTATTCATAGGGGTCTCCCATCCAGCTACTGAGCTGGCCCAACCCTGCATGGCTTAAGGGTGGTGTGACCTCTTGGTTCTGGAATCGAACCCAGGTGACCACGGTGGAACCCTAGTTCCCCTATTATATCCAACTAAAAAAGGACTTAATTAACCTCATAGTGCAAGAGTTGTCAAGTCAAAATCTTAAAAAAAAGGAAAACTTAAGAAATAATTGGCTTTATTTTTACATGCAAAAGGCTTGGGACCCCCGTCCTGGACATCTCCAGTTTGGTTATTGTTTGCTCTGTTTCTCCCAAACCACCCAGTTTTGGAATTAGAAGAGGATGATCATTTGAGGCCCAATGGATTCAAAATGAAAAAAAAAAAAAGTTTTAGCAAAACATTGAGTCACTGACTGACCAACCTGGAAATTTTAATTGATTTGAATTATTGATCCCTGTGTGTAGACAAAGCAGAGCAATAAAACAATCCAATTATGACTTGCACTAATTCGGCAGCCTTTAAGTGTAATAAATGGGGGTAGAATCACGAGATATCACAGGCACCATGAAGGGTAGAAATCCCAGTGCTTCCCAACCTGTGCATGAATAGAGAATATGATAGAATGTAAGCTCTGAGGAGCAGGGCCTCTACTCCTTTAGTATCAGCATGTGTTACTGTAATGTTATGGATTCCCTTTGTACATAAAATATTGGAGGCTTCTAAATAAAGGATAATAATAATGTAATCAATTAATAATAACTATTGTGCAAATTTAATCGAATACAGAAACGTTATTTATTTTGTCATATCTGCTTTTTGAAAGATTATATATGTAGACATGTTCTTTGTATGACGTACACCTTAAACGCATGTAGTAATGTGAAAGGGTTAACTTGGTGTAACATTTACCAAAGTCGGCGAGTTTGAGTTCTCCCAGGTAGCTGATGAGCAAGTTCTGGGGCTTGAGGTCTCTGTGCAGGATGTGCTGGTGATGGATATAGGCCAGGCCTCGAAGCAGCTGGAACATGAAGAGCTAGGGGGAGGGGGGAGATAAGAAGTCTTAGATCAAAAATGAGAAAACGTGCCCCCTCCTCCCCCTCGCTCAGAGCCACTCTCACTACAAGCCTGGAGTTCTGGCCAGGGTCAGCTCTGTGCACTATCAGCAACACCCACGGTTCATTTTACATTTCATGCTAGAAAATTATGTCCCTCAAAAGAAAGATTTATGTGAGGCCCAAAAAAGTCCTCCAGGCATCAGGTTGTAATTAGTAATGTTGGAAATGTTTGTCCTTTCACCGCCAGAGGGACCCACAACACAATAATCCAGAACCACCAAGATGTGAGTACGAGAGTCTCATGCACGGAAACAATAACTTTACTAATGGTCCAAACTCACGGTGTGTCCAATGTGACTCCTAAACTTAAAGGGATATGGAAGGTTTCTGGATATTACTACATATATTTTATACCTGTGTATCTATATAACTTTATGTACTTTATTTTATTAAGAAGAGCTTATAAGCTCTGTTTATACTCTTTAGATTGTAAGTGACAAGTTTAAATTCTTGCGGGGTGCTTTGGGAAGAAGCACTTTTTACAGCTCAAAACAGGCCCCCCCATCTTCTACGGTTACTAATATTGTATACTAGCGACTTGCCCGTCAAAAACTGACGGCAATAAGATTGTAAGGCAGGTAATGTTGTTTGTGTGCAACATTAATTTTGTTGGTGTTCCAAGATCCTTCGGCGCTCATTGCGAGCCTCGCGCTGAGCGCCTTTGGCGCTCATTGCGAGGCTCTTGGTTGTTTGTGTGCTATGAGCAGCGTTGTGTATTTTTTTTTTATGCCAATGAATAATTAAGAAAATAATAAATGAATATACTTTACCTATTATGAAGTAATACATGCAGGAAGCATTGTGTTGAAGAGCTGGCAATCTGTTTTCATGTTGCTGCAGCATCCGCTGTGGAGCTGCTGTGTAAGTGTCAGGAATGTGTGCAGTGTGTAGTGTAATAGTGTGCGTGCGCGAGGCAAATACGTTAGGGTAGCCGCATTGTATAAGTTATTGTTCTAAAATGGCGCCTAATGTGTGATATTTTGGTATTTTGTGTCCTTATTTTCGGATCGCGTCCAGCTTTTTCGGAAAATCCGTATGTGTGGTGTTTTGCGTGCTTAGGGTCCTTTAGCCTCATTTTCGTTTTGTTTGGCGGACATTTTTTCTCTCGCTTAGGGGATTTTCGGGTGTCTAAACTCTGTAACTTGGACTTAAATGGAGGTGTAACTTCACTTGCAGAGGTCCTGGGTGCACCCCCTTGCTGTGGGTAATCTTTTTATGTGTTTGTTGTGTGTATTTATTGTGTTTCTAATGTTTTTAGGGTCGCGCGGGTTGCGTCCTTGTTTTCGGATCTCGTACGTCTTTTTCGGAAAATCCGTATGTGCTTGGTGGTGTTTTGCGTCTTTAGAGTCCTGTAGCCTCGTTTTCGTTTTTTTCGGCTGACATTTTTTCTCTTGCTTAGGGGATTTTCGGGTGTCTAAACTCTTGTATTTCGAGTGAAATTGAGGTGTTACTTCAGTTTTCGAGGTCCTGGGTGCACCCCCTTGCTGTGGGTAAGCTTTTTATGTATTTGTGGTGTGTATTTGTGTTTTTAATGTTTTCATGTGCGCGGGTTTCTGGCGGTAAGATCGTATTTTTGCAAGGTCGTAATGTTTTTTTTTTCTAAGTCCTGCGTCTCGTATTTGTTTCTTGTAAGTCCGTAAATTTTGTGAGGTCCGCAGTTGCTGGCAAGGAGCGCCTTTGGCGCTCCATTCCAGCAACTGAGGCCCTCGCTTCGCGAGCCCGCAGCGTTAGCAACGACCCACCTGCTCACAACTATATATGTGATTTCCTTGTTCTTAACCCCTGTACAGCGCTACAGAATATGTTGGCGCATTACACGTAAAAGTTAATAATAATAATACTGCCTAAAATCAAACAAATAGTCCCTGTATGAGTCTGCTCACTGTGTGAAGACAGAATCTGTAGTACTTGCTGTGTCTCATACTAACCAATCAGTAACAATCTGTCAGCAACATACTGCAACATGCTGCTGAGACATGGTTCCTGATAGGCTAGGACACTGCACATCCAACCCTACAGAATCTGAGTCTGCATTCACTGCAGTGGCCAGACCCATACAGGGACTCTTTGTTTCATTTTAGACAGGAAAAACAGAGCTTATAAGCACTTCTTAATTAAATAAAGAACATAAAAGTAAATAGATAAACAGGGATATTATATACTTAGTAAAATCCAGGAAGTTTACAAACAACACCCCCATAATCCGATATAACAAAAAAACGTATTCCTGTACTCAACAGTCTTAAAAAAAATAATAAAAAAAAATCTAAAAAATATGTTTTATGTCCGTTACTTACACAACTATTAATTTTGTTAACTTGATACATACTTGACAAACAAGTGCCTTTTTTATTTTTGTCACAAACACTTAGAATGCTGGGCTGATTGGGGCAAACGTTCAACAGCCAGCTCAAGAACCAATCAGATTCAACCATAAACTGTGACACTTACATTCATTTTTCTGTGTTCACTCACATCACCTAACACACAGAGGTCTTATAGCACAAATGCTGAAACCTTTACAAACTTTGCTATGTGACCTTGTACGTATAACAGCAACTTGTATTTAGGTGGAACCCCATTTAGGTAAATTCTCTTGGTGAATTCGCTAATTTGCAGACTCTACGGAAGGTGTGGAAAGCGATGCGATCTCCCACTGGAGAGTTTTAATAGAATGAGGGTCTCACCCTGATATTGTAGGGAAGAAGCCCCCCGGGATGCTGTGACATGTACTGCGCCAGGTCAGTGTGCTGTAGGGAGGGAACATAAAAAGTGATAATGAGAGAGAGGACCAGAGGCTGGGTCATCCTTACTCTATACTAGTGGTAGGCAAGTTCGGTCCTGGGGAGTCATACACAGGCCTGGATTTGAGGATGTGTTTTGTGTACACAGGTGAGTCAATCAGGATGACTGAAGAAGCGATAATCTCTCCAGTACGCAGCAGGGATATCATCAAATCCTGGCCTGTGTTTGACTCTCCAACACCGATCTTGCCTACAAGACAAAAACACAATAACATACTATATTTATCTATATTCAAATGCCTGCGGTGGGCTCCCTCTACAGGACGTCTGAGAGAAAGACGCATTGATTTCCATTTCAGCAGATATTCTTTTCTCAATTCATTATCAGGTGCCTGGAGGGTAAAGAAGGGTCAGGAGCCTGTCCTGACAGGAGTCTTTATCAGCATCCTTCCCTGTAGTGCCTTCTGCAGATAAAACTAAACCTTCAAGAAAAAAAATGATAACCTCTACCTTCCAACCTAGGCACATAATCTAGTACAGAGGAGCGTATCTGCTGAAGTAATAATACAAACGTTCCAATGTAAGTTTTAAAAGTTATGTTTTTTCTTCATATACTGATTTTATAGCTAATCATTAATAAATACACAAGTAAAGTGCTATAGATGGATGATTACAATGGCTATCCTGACATTTCTTTTAGTTCTTGCCTTAAGGTAAACAAGGTTGCTAATTAACATATCCATATGTCACAGAAGTTTGCAAACTTGATCAGAAGTAGCTCTTAAGTCATTGAGGACCCCAACATTGATCCTAGATCTGTGTCGGGCAACAGGCACTTTAGATGCTGCTCCCAGTCTGTTCCCCGAAGTGGGAGACCATGCCCCTGTTCAACGGTTATCTATTTTATCTCTCTAAAACTTGCAAATAATACCAAATTATATCCCTAAATACTTCTTATTATGTAAAAACTAAAAAAGAAAACAAGAAGAGGTCACAGAGACGGACATGGTGATGCCACAAGTTTAATAATGGGATAAAATGTTTGTTCCACCACAAAAACGAGGGATCGATACTTATACAGAATGTGGGCATGGACTATGTCCAATATTAACAGATTTAAAAAAAACAATATAATATAAGAGAACCACCCTAAAAATAAATATTAAAAAATACAAATATCTTTATAAATGCAGTGAGGTCTTTCAAGATTCTTCCAATTAAGCCTCTGCCTACCAACGCGTTTCATACAACCACTTCATCATGGTATGGATTTTTAATGGTAGGTAATACTTAAATATCTTAAATATGTCATCCATTTAAAACAAAAACAATGCCCAATCAGTTAAAGATCACAATTACCGTAGTTATCTTACACATATGCAGCGCCTGATTTAATAACCTGCTGCTGTTTACATAAGATTAGATGTCTTTATACATAAACCCATCTCTTTATCCCATGTTTTACTATTTATTCTTTATTGTTTTTTTCTGTTGATATTGTTGGATTTTGGGGGGGATTTTTTCTTGCTCCTTCCCGTTGTGTTTTTTAAATGTTATTGCTGCACCTCACGCTTATATCTTATAAGCAGATTTTTATTTGAGTCTTATTAAACTTGTAGTTCGGCTCTTTGGGCTCTCTTTGTTTCTTTTTTAGTTAAATCATATATTTTGATCTCTTTTGGAGTGGATTCTAATTGGATAGTAGCATCAAGAAAAAGCCCCAAACTGGGCCTGAACATATTCTACAATCAATATTTCTTACAAGAACTACTACTAGAATTTTTGAAAATGGCCACTTCCTAAGTAGGTAGGTAAGTACTTTGTTTTTATCTCTTTCATCCTTGCTGCTTTGGTATATGGGACGCCCCGTATTTTGTTTTTGTTATTACTTATACTTCTATTAATAATTGATTCCTTTCCTACAACAATTTCATCAGCATTTTAAAGCAATGCTAGGTCCTTGTAAGAACTCATGGGCTGCATATGAGGCCTTTCACTATACTAGATCTACGCTAATATTTATGAACATTTGACCCTGTTTAGTTGATCAGTCCCACTTTATTATAGTGATTGCAGAGCTTGGTGTCTCAGTGACTGCTCCAGGGGTCCAGTCTCTGCCCCTCTCAGACAGTGATGGTCACTCACCACGTACTCAAACACAAACGTTAGGGTCTCCCTGGTCTGGATGATGTCGTGAAGAAGGACGATGTTGGCGTGTTTTAGACCCTTCAGCAGAGACGCTGCAAGCAAGAAAAACAGAGGTCAGTAATAATATATTGGGGTCATTAAAGGACAATATACAGATAATATCTGAATACTAAAACCAAATTTTTCTTTTATTCCTGTGTTTTTGTGCTTTTTAAATAAATATAATTATCTGAGGTTATTCGGGCATTGGCTAGTAGATTATATACAATCTTCCAGTTTGGGATTATGAGTAAGAATTATTTGCATCCAATAAATACTCTGTCCCAAGGACCACAAAACAAGGAGATCTACCTATGGTCTCGATTCCAATGCTTGTATCCACAGTTACACTTTTACCACCTTGAGACGTCATAGACACTACCAGAAGCTTACACAGAAAACCATTCCATAACAACACCCCTTACTTTTTTTGTATGCCTTTTTTTTATTCTTTATTATTTCAAGAGTAATACATCACACATCACACTCCAGCATACAAAATACAATTGTCAAATACAAAGAACGGATCTCTAGCGATTCATTATTTCTTCTCCCAACTCCATAAATACAATTTTTAAACACAAAACGATTATGCCTTACCTTTTTTTTTTTCTTGTTTGTTTTTTAAAAAAATCAAAAATGACAGACATAGTGGTGCATCTAATACAAACACTGCATTTTAAAAACAATTAAAGCAATTCATACACAATACACAACATACAGGGGAAAACAGAATCACCAAAAACATTACATAACATGGTTACAACTACGGAATACTATTATTGCCATAGGATCGATTTCTTTAAGCATTACATTTATCCCAAATTAACAATTTCTTGGCTTTGTATACTGGTAGACCTATCATCTGTAAGTTTTGTTCTAATTGTACCTCCTTCATTGGGGGAATATCACGGAGTTTCCATTTTTTGGACAACAGCCATTTAATCACAATAAAAAATTGAATAAGATATGCTTTTTTTGAGAATTTAAGATATGACATAATGTGGAATAAAGCCATTTCTGGTGTTGGATTTATTACTTTGTTTAATAGTTTTAATCAAAGCAATCAATCCATAGCTTTTTTACAATTAGACAGTCCCACCATATATGTTTATGTGTTCCTGGTTCTTTACAATTTCTCCAACATTCCATATCAGAGATATTCTTGGATATGAGTGCCATTTTAGAGGGTGCTAAGTACCATCTTTGAATGTTTTTAAAAAACACCTCTCTATAAGTCTAATTAATAATAGATTTTTGCATTAGGTCAAAAGCTCTAAACCATACCTCAGAGGGGAATTCAGTTGCTATCTCTATCTCCCATTTTATCATATTTTCCGATTTCTGTAAAAGATGCTCTCTTTTTAAAATTGTGTAACATTTAGAAATAAGATGTTTATTGTTTTTTAAAGAGCATAATTTAAACAAATCTGTTGTATGATATGAATCATTCCTAATATTAAATGGTGAACTTTTAATTTTTATTTTCATTGCTTGATATTGCAGCCATTTGTTTTTAAGTATATTAAATTCCAAGCATAGATCCTCAAAAGATTTAAACAATCCATTTGTATACAAATCACCCAAATGATGCAGGTTCCATTTCTCCCATTCTAATAATGAGGGGAAATTGAATTTATCTGCAATAAACTTAAATGGGGTCGCTGGGGATGAAAGGTGGATTAGATCAATTCTTTTATTACATCAAATCCAAAATTCTTGTCCATATTTAAAAATGGGAATGTGATTGTCATTCAATAATTTAGGATTATCTTCCCATAACCAATTGATTATGTCATTATTTGGGGCAAATATTTTTTCTATATAACCCCATTCACCTTCAGTTTCCACCATGGACCCCTTCAAATGTGCTAATGTTACTGCTTCATAATAGTCCAAAATATTTGGGGAGAAAAAAACTCCTTTTACAAAACTCCTTTTTATAATGTTCTTATTTATTCTCGCCCTCTTGCCTTTATACATATAGAAATCCAATATTTTTTAAAATTTAATTAAAATTGCTGTTGGAATCTTTAGTGGGAGAGATCTAAACAAATAATTAATTTTAGGTAATAATGTCTGTAACGGAGTTGGAACACAAATCCAATATCTCCGCTGGTATACAGTAAAATACCCAAGAGGCACTACAGTTTCACCATTCCCGACCTCCCATATTGGACGACACACAATTTGGGAGTCAAACGAATACTGACTTTATTTTGTTGTGCAGAAATATATGTACACATCTCTTCCCACAGGCAATACACATGCCCATATTTGGCCACACAATACACATAAAGAGAACAATGGGTGGGTCACACCTCCCTGAGGCTACCTGTTAACTTTGATACAATCAGACATGGATTAGATCATCCTTCTTTGTTCTTATGGCTGAGAATGAAAACACTTTATACAATAGACTTCCTTATCTCTGGAGTCTCTGTAATAGGATTATCTATTAGCCAAGGCCTGCAATAGTCTGGGCTAATATTCTGCAGAGCATAAACCAACATACATATAGTATAACAGTAGAATCATATTTAACCATAAGAAATAAACAACCCTAAACAGGGTAAAACAGTGATGGGTTCCGTTACACACCTCCCCCGTGACCATAAGCCGGCATACACGGTCTGATCCCAACAGATCGGCCTGGGGATGTCCGGACAAAAATATTTGTTGGTCAATTCTCTAGTTTGACAACCCATCAGCATTACTGCAATTCACATTTACTCACATTTCCCATATCCCCAGATAGCTGAGATCTGAGCGCACAAAACTACCGAATAGCGCTCAGATCCTCTTCACACAGTTCAATTGCCAGGTAGCTAAAGTCTTTCCCATAGTCTTTCATTATATGAATGGGCTCCATGGCATAGCTATCTGGGGTGTCACCGCTCCCACAGGGCAAGTACCAAATGACCCCCTGTATTTAAAGGGCCAGAATGAGTGACATACACTCTGGTATGGCCGAATACTGGTTTTAAAGGGCAATATGTCCCAGGGCCATAGTCACAGGGCAGGAGGCTTGCAAACAGTCCTCTCCAAGACAAAGTGGCGAAGGGCACTTCGTCACCCATCTCCCCTTTGGGGGGAAGTCTAACCAGGCACCTGGATATTTTGCTGTGGTGATGGGGCAACACGCTGAGGGGACCTGAGCAGCAGAGGCCAGCGGCACTCTGCCCTGATGCCAGCTCTTTTGCTGGTATAACCTGCAGGCCATTCTGCTCTGTACAAGGGACAAAGGGAGGGCAGAGGCCGACTGCACTCTGCCCCGCTGTCAGCTCTTCTGCTGGGGTACTTGGGACATATTCCGGCTCAGTAGCCAGGGAAAGGTGGTGGTCAGTGGGGGTTAACATTTCTCCTGTTAACCCTGGGGCCACATTAGGAGTTAGCTGGGGAGGGGAATTTGTACTTACCCCCTCCTCCGGTTGTCCCAGTGAGGGTAGTTGGGATCTGGACAGGCTGTCCAGCATCCCGGTAGGTCAGGCACAGAGACCATGGTCCCATCTGCGCCGTCTGGGAGATTGGTGTCTCCCCTTGTTAGGGTAAGCTGTCGCTGGGGGGAGAGGGCGACACCTTCAGCTCCCTGGGGTTCACACTCCCGCTGTGGGGGAAGGACGACCCCTTCGGCCCCCTGGGGTACACATTGCCGCTGGGGAGGAAGGATGGCACCTTCTGCTCCCTGGGGTACACACTGTCGCTGGGGAGGAAGGACGACACCTTCAGCTCCCTGGGGTACACACTGCCGCTGGGGGGGGGGAGAGACGACACCTTCGGCCCCCTGGGGTACACACTGCCGCTGGGGAGGAAGGACGGCCCCTTCTGCTCCCTGGGGTACACACTGCCGCTGGGGGGGAAGGACGACACCTTCGGCCCCCTGGGGTAAACACTGCCACTGGGGAGGAAGGACGGCCCCTTCTGCTCCCTGGGGTACACACTGCCGCTGGGGGGGAAGGACGACACCTTCGGCCCCCTGAGGTACACACTGCCGCTGGGGGGGAAGGACGACACCTTCGGCCCCCTGGGGTACACACTGCCGCTGTGGAGGAAGGACGGCACCTTCTGCTCCCTGGGGTACACACTGTCGCTGGGGAGGAAGGAAGACACCTTCAGCTCCCTGGGGTACACACTGCCGCTGGGGAGGAAGGACGACACCTTCAGCTCCCTGGGGTACACACTGCCGCTGGGGGGGGAAGGACGACACCTTCGGCCCCCTGGGGTACACACTGCCGCTGGGGAGGAAGGACGGCCCCTTCTGCTCCCTGGGATACACACTGCCGCTGGGGGGGGGGGAGGACGACACCTTCGGCCCTCTGGGGTACACACTGGCGCTGGGGAGGAAGGAAGACACCTTCAGCTCCCTGGGGTACACACTGCCGCTGGGGAGGAAGGACGGCCCCTTCTGCTCCCTGGGGTACACACTGCCGCTGGGGGGGAGGACGACACCTTCGGCCCCCTGGGGTACACACTGCCGCTGGGGCGGAAGGACGACACCTACGGCCCCCTGGGGTACACACTGTCGCTGGGGAGGAAGAACGGCACCTTCTGCTCCCTGGGGTACACACTGCCGCTGGGGGGGAAGGACGACACCTTCGGCCTCCTGCGGTACACACTGTCGCTGGGGAGGGGAATTAGTTGGAGTATTCCACGTGGAGCGGTTTCTGTTTCTGGGACAGTCTCTCTGCATGTGGCCCTGCTGGTTACACGTGTGGCACCTGATGTACCGTGGAGGGGTTTGGTAGTCCCAATCACCCGGACGCAGTGCTGGGGGGGGTTAATGGTGGGAGGTGGGTTAGTAGCTCCCAAGATGGACCGCTCCTGTGCCCGCTGCTTTTCCATTATTTATTTGTGGACATCTGTCATTAACCATTCCAAGGTTTTTATGGGAAGCGTACCTGGGAAAAAGGCCAGTCTGCTTTGGAGTTCTCTTCCAAACTCAGTTTGTGTGGCATTAAGAGGTACTGTAACCGCTACCCGGTCTCCCTCCATGAGTTCCTTTCTGTCTGCATCCCTGTAGTCCGCGGCCGCCTCCTCCTCATCATGGAATGCTGTCCGAAAACTAGCCGGTTCCATCCTGGTGTAGCCAGGGGCGCTGTACGGATACTAGCGTTGCCCTCAATTTGTACTCCACGGAATGGTGTCTCCTGTAGCTGTCCTGACCGTGGGAACAATTCCGCCACTTGCCACCAAATGTAACGCAGTTGGAACACGAATCCAATATCTCCGCTGGTATACAGTAAAATACCCAAGAGGCACTACAGTTTCACCATTCCCGACCTCCCATCTTGGACGACACACAATTTGGGAGTCAAACGAATACTGACTTTATTTTGTTGTGCAGAAATATATATACACATCTCTTCCCACAGGCAATACACATGCCCATATTTGGCCACACAATACACATAAAGAGAACAATAGGTGGGTCACACCTCCCTGAGGCTACCTGTTAACTTTGATACAATCAGACATGGATTAGATCATCCTTTTTTGTTCTTATGGCTGAGAATGAAAACACTTTATACAATAGACTTCCTTATCTCTGGAGTCTCTGTAATAGGATTATCTATTAGCCAAGGCCTGCAATAGTCTGGGCTAATATTCTGCAGAGCATAAACCAACATACATATAGTATAACAGTAGGATCATATTTAACCATAAGAAATAAACAACCCTAAACAGGGTAAAACAGTGATGGGTTCCGTTACAATGTCATCTTAATAGAAGCCATTCTTCCCAACCAAGTAGTATGTAGATTTTTCCAGTGATTAAGTAGTTCTTGGAAATGCTCATACAATTTATTAAAATGTAACCATACTATTTTATGTAAATCTTTTGAAAACATAACTCCCAAATAATGAATCGATTCAAAAAAACGTTCTTTTGGACAAAATCTTTCCAGCAAATGGAAATCTTCTTTTTTTAAGTTAATATTTAGGATTTCAGTTTTATCTAAGTTTACCTTATAATAAGATAGCCATCCAAAAATATTTATCAGCTCTTGAAGATGACCTAGTGATTTTTCAACATTAGTTAATGTAAGAATTGGATAGTTGGCAAAAAGCATAACTTTTCATGATTTCCCCTTAATTTATATGCCCTCTATCTCTCCTGAGGATCTAATTGCTTCAGCAAATGGCTCCATTATCAAAGCACATATCAAGGGGGATAGAGGGCAGCCTTGGCGTGTGCCATTGGACAAAAACAATTTTTCTGATTTCAAATTCTGACCGATAACTGTTACTGAGGGGGAACAATAAAGTGCTCCTATTGACAATTGTCAAATACAAAGAACTAATCTCTAGCAATTTATTATTTCTTCTCCCAACTGCATAAATACAAATTTTAACCTTCAAAAAATTATGCCTTAAATATTTAAATCTAGAATATATTTATAACAATGATAGTCCACCATTCAATGTATCAAAAAATAGCGTGAAAGAGTGAAGAGAAAGCGAGAGAGAAGAGAAAAATGACATTATTTTGACCACAATGTCGATATTTCTTTTAATTAATCCCTGAGATATCTTAAGTACTCCACAGAGAAAACTTGGATTTAGGCATGGATTATCATTATTTTAGTTATTTTCTCATTATAATTATGCCATTTTAATTTAAATTCTTTCTTTCTTTTCTCTAAATTACTGATTCTGTCATATTTGTCAGGAGTCGTCTGCTTCAAAATCATTTGTTTTAATTCTATCATTACTGGGGCCCTCGTATTTACAGTGCCTCGCAAAAGTATTCACCCCCCCTTGACTTTTTACCTATTTTTTTACATTACAGCCTTAAGTTCAATGTTTTGCTAATCTGAATTTTATGTGATGGATCAGAACACAATAGTCTAAGTTTGTGAAGTAAAATGAGAAAAATATATACATAAAACTATTTTTTGGAAATAGAAAACAAATATTCTCCATAAAATATGGAAGATAGGAGCTTGATACATAATCTAAAATTGTTGTTGGTGAAAATCAGCAGATGGAATACCGTATATTTTCTTACTCTGCTAATACTTTTAAATATTACCTCATCCTCTTCAATATTGGAAATAGTTTAAACCATTTATAAACTAATATAAATTGATCTTGAATAATTTTAATACATAATTCATAGCCTGTTTACCTTTACAATATTCCTGAATCAACTTTGTAGCTCGATCACCCTCCCAGTAATTCACATTTTCCTTCCTAAATGTATTTATATAACTCTTTAATTGCGCATAAAAATACCAGTGTTCTTTTTGTGTTATTCAATTCAATGCAGATTCCTTCTAAACTAATTTTGGAGTCTCTTTACTTTTGAAAAAAGCTTTTGTGTGTATAATACTCAGACTTTCTGAGCTTAAACCATTAAACAATTGTCTACCTCTTCTTTTGCTATTTTAAATGTAACTTGATTTTGTAAGTTGGGTAGATCTCTATAAGAAATATAAGATTGAGTAAGTTTTTGATTGAAAGCTTGCATTTTCTTGGCACATTGTTTTTCCTGTCTATGTCAATCACTAATATAGTTGTCGTTAGCCGAGTTTGTGTGTAACGCTCGCAAAACTGCGAGCTGCGCATGAGTGCCACACATTACAAGGTTTGCAATGCGCTAATGGAGTGGAAGGGAGAGAGAAGGAGAGGGAGGGAGAGTGAAGGAGAGGGAGGGAGGGAGAAGGAGAGAGAGAGAGCAGGAGGGAGAGGGCGAGAGAAAAGGAGGGAGAGAGAAGGAAGGAAGGAAGGAGAGAGAGGGACGGAGAGAGAGAGAGAGAGAGAGAGAGAGAGAGAGAGAGAGAGAGAGAGAGAGAGAGTGAGAGGGACGGAGGGAGAGATAGAGAGGAAGGGAGAGAGAGTTATAGTTATGTTTGTAAAATATGGCGTTTTGAAGAACCACACTTGAAAATATAAAAAAATCATCTTCTAATTTATTAAATTTTACGTGCAATTATGCAGCTGTGCAATCTACCATTTTGGATTCTCCTGATCAATTTCCTGAGATGGGTGGAGACTTTAACAGAGGAAGTTTATATCTGTACAATGGGGATGTGGCAGCTAAAACTGCTGGTGCTTGTAAAAGGACTGTTTTAACACACCCATCAGAGAAAATCTCAGACATAATCAGGTCATAAAGGAAGATGGAACCCTGAAGTAATGAATAATTGCATATAAGAGTTACAATATGTAAAAGTGTTTATTTTTTTGCTTTCTAAAACATTGTGCCCGATATTAAATTTAGTTATTAAAAAGACCATATAGAAAAAAAATATTGACCACTGTGGAGCTTTAATAAATAAATAAGAATATTATAAAATCTGTGCAGTGCTTACCCTCCCGTATGGCAGTAAAGGGCACACCTTCCTCTGCCTTCATACTGATGACTTTCAATGCCACCAGCTGCCCATTAATCCTGAGGAGCCAAAGGAAAAGCTTGTAGGTTACAACAGAAAGTAAGTGACCCCTCCCCCCGATATGACTCAAAAGGTAAACAGAGGGTCAGAGATAACACACTATAGTGAATAATGAACTTATCATTATTATTATTATTACTATTTATTTATAAAGAGTCAGCTTTTTCTGTAGCACTATTTACAAAGTAGAATAAGAGAATAAGGTACTGGAGGGCACGGAGGCGGCCCCAGGCTCCCTGGGGCTCGCTGGGAGTGCCCCTTGACCTGAGGAGCCTGTGGACGTTGGGTTGTCATAGGCGAGTCACGTGCACCGCGGGGCGGGGTTTGAGGCAGTGGGCGCTGGAGCACCACTGGGCGGCCGGCCATCACGAGGAGTAGTCTCAGGTGGGAGCAGCTCCTCAGCAGCGTGACCCAGACAGCTTCAGACGGCAAAAAAGTGGCTGATCCCATAAGTAGTGTGCTGTGCATGGGTGTAGCGTGTCTTGTGTATTCTACTCTGTGTTTTCATTCTTCATCTCAGCTTCTATTGGGTATAAGCCACGTGTTTATCATTATAAGCAAGGGTTATTTTCACCTTGTTGTCATTCTGTTGTGTGTGTGTGTTTTTCATTATCCTGGTCAGTGTGCATATTTTGTGTGTGGCTGTTTCTGTTTGTTTTTCCTGTCTTCTGTGGGATTGTGCTTTGTGGTACTGTGGGATCTAGCTCAGGATGAGTCAGATAGAGGCCAAGGAGTTGGACCAGTTACTGCAGAGTCAGAGCCAGAGTGCTGTGCCAGGGGGTAAAGTGGCTGGAGGACAGTTTAAGCCAAGGTCAAGCCACAGAGGGCATTCAGCTCATTCTTGCAATGGGTCACGGTAAAGGAGTCGGGATTTAAGAGCATCACCCACTATCTGGATGATTTCCTGTTTGTTGGGCCTGAGGCGAGGGACACGTGCACATTTATCCTCAAGACATTCAACAGAGTGGTTGGAGAATTCATAGTGACGCGGGCACGTAAGACGGAAGGCCCCACAACAAGGCTGCTGTTTCTAGGGATATGTATCGATTTACAGAGGATGGCGTGAAGCCTGCCCATGGGCAAAGTGGTAAATTTGATGCAAGAACTCGAGGCGTTGGCTGGGGCCAGAAGGGTCACACCCTGTCGGCTCCAATCGATCTTGGGCAAGATGAACTGCCTGTTGTATAATCCTGATGGGAAAGATCTTTAGCTGGAGGTTGGCTCAGGTAACGTTAGGCGCAAAGCGCCCAAATCACTTCATTAGCATCACGACGGCTATGAGGGAGGATGCCAGGGTACGGTAGATGGTGTTCTAGCCCGTGGGCGGAGCAGTGGGCAACCGCAGGCCTTACGAAAAACCTTGTGTTCCTGGAGCTGTTCTCCATAGTGGTGGCCCCACACATCTGGGGCGAGGAATTGGCGAGCAGACAGGTTGTCTTCATCACGGACAACATGGTGGTAGTCCAAGCAGTTAACAACACAACGGCTTTGTCGATACCAGTAATACAGTACGTTTGATACGGCATCTAATCCTAGACTGTCTGCGTTGAAATATCTGGTTTAAAGCTAAACACGTCCCAGGATATGACAACGCGATAGCTGACGCACTCTTTTGTTTGCAGTGGGCACGCTTCAGGGCATTGGCGCTGGAGGCACGGGAGAAGGGAGAAGAAATGCCTATTTCCGCAGTGCCTATGGGAGTTTTGGAGCTGCCTTGGTCAGGAGATCGCTGGCACCAGCAAAATGGAACAGCTACAAGAGAGTCTGGGACAAGTGTGGTACCTAATTCGAAGCAGGGACGCAGTGGAGTCAGTGGCATCAGTTAGGAGGCACGTGGAGGCCCTAGCATTCATGTTTAAGCTAGCCAGGCTGAAGGACCTGACAAAGGAATTTGTGGTGAGGCGTGTCATGCAAGGTATGTTCAAAGGTGAACACAGTCACCACAGGAGGTGCCCAATCACCTTCTCGTTAGAGATCCAAGACAGATCAGGTCGGAAAGGGGAAGGAAATCAGTCTCAAGAAAGTGGGTACAGACTGCTGTCCTTGCAACTGCTTGAGAGAGTTTATACAGCGGCGTCCTGGTGTGGTGGATCCGGTCCTGGTACATGAGGATGGTACGGCACTCTCCTGATTTTAGTTTACTAGGGTACTGAAGTTCGGTCTGCGGCATTTGGGTCTTAACCAATCAGATTTTGGACCCACTCGTTTAGAAATGGGGCCGCTACGGAGGCGGAGCGGGTGCGACTTCCAGAGGTCATGATCAAGCGTATTGGGAGATGGGAATCCAGACGTTTTCTGACATATGTGAGACAGAGGTATATGAGCACCAGCTAGTAGCTGTTATACTCTGTCATTATCGTTGCAGGAAGAAGACCGCTAGGTCACTCCGACGTGCATTGGACTCACAGGTTCACGCAGGTAAGAGGAAGGACGAGCAACTGGGCGTACCGGTGGAAACCATGCAGATGAGGTGGATCATTGTCCGAGGGCTCCGGTGGGAGCAAGTGAGCGGGCTGCTGGAGTCCTATGCCAGGCGTTGGGGGTACCCCCGCATGTTAGATTGATTGCATACATTTAAGAATGTATTTATCATCTGGTCAGAGATAATCAAAAGGAGGGTGTGGAGGAGTGCCAAGAACCCTGAGTGTCTGTATAAGGCAAGACAGAAGGTCAATAGACTGATGTTGAGTTTTGTGAGGAAGCAGGGGTTTGTCCGCCCCAGGGGCACTCCGCCACAAGGAATTCGATGATGAGGAGGCAAAATAGTTTTTCCTATTAGATGGTGTAAACCTTATGGATGTAGGGCTAGAGCTAATGATGCTGGAATTCTGGGGGGGAGTGCAGCGGGCTCTTTCAGCTCAGGGGGGGGGGGGTAGCGGCCTCATGAGTGATTCCATCGTCAGCTTTGTGGCGGGGAGGCGCCCGGGCCAGGAAATTAAGAAGGGAGTCCTTTCCCCCCTTACTTCAGGGGCATGGTAAAGGACAGGATTGGTGCCCTGGGCATGGGCAGAGGTCGCTACCTCTGGCCAGGCTTCTCCTCCTAGGATTTGTTTGTTGTTTGGTATGTTACTAAATACGCTGTGGCCAGCTTTACTCCCATCCAGGTTTCTGTGTGGTTATTTATTGTTAAGATGTTGACTTAGAATGAGTTAATGGTGCTTAGGCCAATTAGGGTCTTTCTAGGTCAAGTGGGTTCAAATAGCAAATCACAAGAACAGATATAATACAATACAAAATGGGTCAGCAGACTGCTTGGTGCCATAGAAATTAGGTCCCTATTCCAAAGAGCTTACAATCTAGAAGAGAAAGCAGAGTGGAGTCATCACGAATAATCACTAATATAGTTTCCGTAGTGTGTAACGCTGGAATGCACACTAGGCAATCTAAATCCAGTATTGCGCGCTGACGAGGTGGGAGAAAGAGGGGAAAGAGACACAGGGGATGGAGGGAGGAGGGTCAAAAAGACACCAGGGAGGAGGAAAGAGACACGGGGGAGGGAAAGAGACAAATGGGGGGGGGGGGGGGGGGAAGAGACATAAAATATTATACCGCCATTTATGATGGGCAAACGACTAGCACAATGTATAATATCCTAAGACACTAGTCTTAGGACATTTTTTATATATATTTAAAGGACAAAACTATAGACCATGATTATTCTGTCATGCATTTAAAAGAGAGTGTTTATACATTACAAAATATTTTTTCCTCATAGAAAATACATTTTATCAATTGAATAAAGTTACCGACAGGCAGATAAATACATGCAGCCTTATTAAATTGTGATTCGGTAAATTTAAAAGGGCTCTATTTAAGCACACAGCATATTTTTTTTACAGAAGTTTTTAGTTAGTGAACTTCTATCCAAAAGCAAGGTCTTCACTAACTAAAAACTTCTGTAAATAAAATATGCTCTGTGCTTATATAGAGCCCTTTTAAATTTACTGAATCGCAATTTAATAAGGCTGAATGTGTTTGATTCATTGTCTTACCAGTAACTAGAAAGGAAGTGTAATCAAGAACTCATGGAGGCCCTGTGAATTTTGTTTACTTAAAACCAGTGGTTACAGGAAGCAGAATATCTAGTACATTCTCATACAAAAAAAAGCAACCATTTAAATGTATGCTGAAATGATTGCACTACACCGGCCCTTTAATACACAGATGATTGGTTGAATGACATATAACAGGCCTTAGCTATGACCGGCATCAGTTACACTGTTACTGAGGGACATACGAAAACTCATTCTAAGGAATTTAGTATAACTACATAGTCATTATTTTAATTTTTAACTCTAAGAATATGGAACATTTTGCATCATGTACTTAAACTTGAAATTATTGCTGAGGCAACCAGCCAATCAGGACCTGCCCAGAGCTAACTGAGCCAATCTGGACCTGTCCTGAGCAAATCCAGTCTACCAGTACCTGCAAATGGTCAGTTCAGCCAATCAGGACGTGAACAGGGCCAATCCAGCCACTGTCACTTGTGCCTTTCAGAGGGAGAAATATCCTGTAGTATATCAGTCTGGTCCCACTCACTAGAGAGATCCAGCCCCCAAATACCAGGCAATTCTACCCTGAACAGGAGAAACTGCAAACCCCAGATGTACGTTTCGGCCTTCATTGGGCCTCGTCAGTGAGGTGTGGCTGAACTCCATAAGGCACAGTGAGCAAGGGGTCCATGTCTGGATTTCCCTACAACCCTTAGGGAAACTTATTCATGTTCATAAACAAAAAAAATAAATCAGAGGTGCTCAATCAGAGAACAAACTAACCGTTAGTACCATGGACATGATAACCCTTAGCCGCTTGCGTCCTTCACAGGGAGAAATATCCTGTAGTATATCAGTCTGGTCCCTCTCACTAGAGTGACCCACCCCCGAAATTAATGTTTTAGCTATATTAATCCCAGAAAGTTACTTGACAGGCTGTGATCCATTTAATAGACCAAAAGATCAATATTCTTGTGTATAAGCTTATCAACCTGCACAAGCTGGAGGACTGGAAATGCAGTTTAAATAGGTCACGTATATGGATTGAAACCGCCACAGAGAGAGAGATCAATATTCTCAGTTCATTTACACAGGGACCTCAGCACTTGTTATGAATAGCTCATTAGACTCCGTATTCCATCTTATTTACAACAGAATTTGTTTATATCCGATACCTGATGTTTATACAATGTAAATCCTGTTATCTCGAATATAAGAATAAAAACATGCTTTAGCTTAGTGGGATACGGTGGCTCAGGAGCATATTTAAGTTTTATTACCTAAGTGTTTATTTGCACCTAAACATCATTTTATTGCTTACAATCTGTTTTCACTCACTGAGACCTTCCAAGTAGTCCATGCATACAGTGTTTGTACTGGTACTAGATGTACTAACCAATCACAGACTGTTTCTCAACAGCATGTTTTGAAATTGTGTTGAGATTGGTTAGTACATCTAATACTACAGAGACACTGTGTGCATGAGTTACAGGGAGTAGAGCTTTGTCGGGACTATTTGGAAGGCTTCAGTGAGAACAAATCAGAGCTTTTAAGTATGTTAATAAAATGATATTTAGATCTGCAAACAAAGGACAGTAATAAAATAGAAGAAATGTATTGAGGTTTTATGCTGCTCTGGGCAAAACTTATTCTCCCTCCTTCACACTCAGTTATTGTAGTTGCTCGTATTATCTTCCTCTCTTCTAAATATCTTCCTTCTCCCATTTAAAATTTCTCAGCAGGCTTCAGATAAAGTCAAGAATAGTCTTTAAAACTCTCCTCTTCTGCTTCAAGGCTACTCACTCCTCATCCCGTCCTTATGTCTCTCTTCACATTTTGTGATATACCCCAGCTCATCGTCTTAGGGTGTCCTCACTGTCCACACAGTCCTAGAGCTCCTTCTCTGCTTTCTCTCACTAGTTGCCCCCACGCCTCTGGACCGCTCTGCCGCATAATAACATATAATAGTTGTCTGTCGTCACACATGCGAGCCGAGCGAGGCGAGGTGTAGTTGCCGCGCAGCACTTAGGATGTACCGAGGGCACTCATTGCAGCCATCGGCGCCATCACACATGCAAGATAAGCGCCAAAGAGCAGTTGAAGCACGTAGCACGTAATTCGAAAAACAAGAAAAATAATCAAAAATAAATAAAAACACATTCACACACAGCACAGGGGGAGAGCCAGGAAGCCTGGGAGTGAAGTTGCAAGCGATTTTGAGCCTTATTTGCATCTTTTACGTCACTCGAAAATCGGTTAAGCGAGATAAAAAAAATGGCGGACGAAAAACGTACAAAATTCTGAAACAAGATGAAAACAAGGCTCTGCAACGCCAGGCACGCAAAACTTAGAACATACACAATGGCGCAAACAGTAACACTTACACTAACCACGCCAGGCACGTAGGACTTCAAAAATACAACCAACGAGGACCAAGAGTCTCACATTGTGTGCCAACCAGCATTGCCAGCCTTACAATTTAATTCCCATCATTTTTGACAGGAAATTCTCTAGTGTCATAAATATTCCTAATCTCACCACTTTCATGGCTTAATGTAAAAGGATATGAAAGGTTCCTGGGTGTTACTAGGTATATAATATATCTGTGTATCTATTTACTGACATGGACTTTGAATTAATAGGCGCTTATAAGCTCTGTTTTTACTGCACAGAATCAAACAAATAGTCCCTGTATGGGTCTGCCCACTGCAGCATATGCATATGTGCTTGCCTACAAGGGACCACCTCTCAGCAGCATGTTGTAGCATATTTTCTGAGACATAGTCCCTGATAGGCTAGGACAATACACTGCACATCCAGCTTACAGAGTCTGTGTCTGCATACGCTACAGTGGCAGACCCATATAAGGGCTACTTGTTTGATTTTAGGCAGTAAAAACGTTTTTTTAAGAAGCTCTTAAAATTTCACAAAAGTAAAAAGATAAATATGTATATTACATACCTAATAAAATCCCCAAACCTTCCATATCCTGTTAAAAATCACCTTGAACAGCTCCCTCAGTAAGATTAGGAACGTGTAGACGCTTGGTAACTTCCTCCCTTCCATATGCACTCGCCCTTTTACCACACAGTGTGTGCCTTTCTCCCATATAAGTGGATTGTAAGCTCTTCGGGGCAAGGACTATGTAACCCATTGTCTTTATGTTAAATGCACTTATATTATCATGTAATTGTTTTGTACCTTTATGCACTTTGCCCCCTGATGGCGCTATACAAATAAAATACGTATATTTAGGTTTTATGCTGCCATTGCCAAAACACAATGTGCACCCCCACCCCAATTTCCTCTTATTCTTCACACTCCGTCTTACAGTTTTCTCTGTGTACATCATGGTTTCAGAAGCTTTTCTGTTTAACGTTTTTTTAGGAGATTTTGGTGAAGTTTAATCTATGTAGTTAAACATTTGCTGACAGGTTAGGTTTTTTTTTAGTCCCATCTTAGACACGCATGAATGGCATAGTTATATATTTGTGTTCCAATCTACAGTTATGAGTGGAAGGTGATGTACAGATTATTTACATGTGATTATATTGCGTGAAATACACATTTTGTGCTAATTAGTTAGGAGTCAATTTTCAGTTGATTCTTCAGAGCACTTGCAAAGCTCACTTAGGTTGATGGTTGTATGCTCAAAGTTATATTAAAGGTTGCTGTTTTTTACTAGGTATATAATATCCCTGGGTATCTATTTACAGTTGTGCACTTTATTTTATTTATTGCTTATAAGCTCTGTTTTAGGTCTTAAAATCAAATAAATAGTCACTGTATGGGTCTGTCCTCTGCATGTGTATGCAGACACAGTCTCTGTAAGGCTGGATGTGCACTGTCATAGCCTATAAGGGACCATGTCTCAACATCATGTTGCAGAATGTTGCTGAGAGATGGTCACTGATTGGTTTGTATGAGACACAGCCCAGCAAGTACAGAAAAGTCTGTGTCTTCGTAAGTTGCAGAGGACTGACCCAAGCAGGTGACATTTGTTAGATTTTAGGCAGTACAAACAGATCTTATAAGAACTTTCTAATAATATAAAGTACAAAAAGTAAATAGATACCCAGGGATATTATACACCTAGTAACATCTAGGAGCCTTCCATGTCCTTTTAAAGGACCACAAAACATGAAGTTGTTGGAAAACTTTGAGTCTGACAAACAGCATAGTTAGGCAGGAAAAAGTCAGAAAAGCTTGTTTTAGCTAGAAAGGTCTCTGCTGGCCTCTGATACTTTGGTGGAAGTTGTGTGTGTGAGAGGCACATTTATATTTCTGGACAGTTGTGGTTGCATCTGTTGATCCAAACAGCCTGTTTTTTGGATTTTTTGAGGGGGATGGAGGATGGCATTAATTTCAATCAGATCCAATTATCTAAGTCTTCTGACCTTTCCCTGCCCCCTCCTACAACTAATAGATCACAAAACACACCCTCACAATTCAGCTCACAGGTATAACAAAGGCAAAATAGAGTCCTCTATTCTTCAAAAACTCAGATTTTCCCCAAAAAAGTGTTTTTATGCCCATGGCGAAAAGAGTCGCCTTTTTTAATAATCATTTAAATGGTACCTACCTGCTAATGCCTTTGTATACTGTTGCATAGGAGCCTTCACCCAGTTTCTCAAGGTTTAGGTAAGACGATGCAGTGCCAAAGGGCAGCCCCTTCCTCTGCTGAAAAAAGAGAGTGGACACTGTTTATGGGTCTAGTACAGGGTGGGCAAAGGCAGAGCTGGGGGGGTCATCCAGTCCCATTGGTCCTACAGAGCAGTAGAGCACTTGCTACTTTCAATATTAAATGCGTAAAAACGTCTTATTACATACATGTAGTATGTAGCAATATTTGGTAACATATGTAATAAACAATCAATGTAAAGAACTCATAATGTACACTAATCTAAAAGTGATCGCTATTTAATAATTAGTATTTTTATGTTATTTTACATTTAATCAACATTTTGTCAAATGTTTTCCTGTGCTTCCAGTTAAGGAGAAAGTTTAGGAAATGATGGTATCTTCATGGCATAGACTTCCAGCAGAGGTGGTAAAGAACAGCTTTTCAAAGGTACTTGAGATATATAAACTTATTATAGGGACATGGGACACATTTTCTTTCATGCATTTCAATGAACAGTTGTTTTTTTTATGCCTGAAAACATATTAAGTAAAATTAAAACTTCAGTGAAAGTAATGCACAGAGCACACTGTAATATGGAGGTTTCATGACACACAGTCATATAACTGCTTATTTTGTTACCTCCCAGAGCAGTAAATATTGAATCAGTCTATTGCGCTATGGGACCTCCATTTGTGAAAAAAAAGAGTATATCTACAAATGTGTCAGTGACAAAAAAATATTTACATGTCCCCTTGGATAAAAAGGAAAATATTGAGATCTTACAGGAGGTCTGAAGACAGCAAACCAGATGGGACAAGCAGGACTTCTATTATATATCTCAAATCATACATTTATTTGTGGTGATCTGTAGATATATATATATATATATATATATATATATATATATATGATTTGTCAGATAATGTTCTGCCCTAGGCCTTGGTTTTGTGGGCCGATAACCCCACCGGGCATTTTTGTAAAAATACAGGTAAGTCTGGCCTATTACTATCAGTTATTCGCACACTGCAGCCTCATAAATAGGTGAACACAAAATAAAAGAAGCAGCGATCACTCCCACGTTACAGAGACACGATGACTGTTGCTATGCAATTAAAATAACATGTGATTATCAATCCAGAGTCCCCAAGCACTGACTTAGGGGAAAAAAACGTGGATTTTTATCAAATCTGTTTTTTTAGGTTCAGGAGGGCTGCATTTATTTGATTTTTTTCAATATATTAGTAAAATTGTTACAGTGCAAAGATTGGTTTCTCCCTTTTGCAGCTCATGAAGACAGTGTAT
Source organism: Discoglossus pictus (assembly GCA_027410445.1). NCBI lineage: Eukaryota > Metazoa > Chordata > Amphibia > Anura > Alytidae > Discoglossus > Discoglossus pictus. The sequence goes on from CM050173.1 coordinate 107,082,686, forward strand.
CTAAGTCCAGGGTTTGCCCTGTCTCACATGAACCAATCAGTGTCAACATTCTTCAACATGCTACTTGAGAAAGGTCACTGACAGGCTAATTTGAAACACAACACTTCCCAGTGTGTGCATTCATGAGTTCAATGAGCTATAGAGGGCAGACTCAAAAAGGTAGAAATGTTTTAGGAAGTAAAACAGAGCTTATAAGCACTTCTTAATAATGTAAAGTACATAAAAGTAAATAGATGCACAGAAATATTATATATCTAGTGAAATGCAGAAACTGTCCATGTCCCTTTAGGTGACATTCTAAAAAGAGGATATTTTATATAAGGGAGCACAGTGGTGCTTTGATAAAGTGTAACAGGCTGTAAGAGGATGTCCATCCCGTTCATACTCACCCACTGCAATCCCTGCGCTAAATTTTTTGCCTGAAGGGGGTCGCTGTTGCTTCGAGCCCTTAGGGATCTTATCCTCCTAACCTGGACCGTGTGGTACCACTGAGGGGGGAGAGCGCGTACAGGACACGGGACATCACCGAAATCTGTGAGCTAGAGAGAAAATGCAATAGGAAAATCGGTGGACATAGAAAGCAAATGTACAGTCTTGTCTGGGAAATTACTCAGCTATGAGACTGATTTTAATAATTGGATTTGTAAGATCAAATAATAATAAAAGCAATATTGTATTGAGTGACTATTTTATGTTTTTTTGCATCACTACCTGACACGTGAGCCTCAGAGCATCTGTCCTATATCTTCCATCACTATCAATTATGTGTATTATAGTGTGGAAGTCATTAATCTGCCCTCTCATTCCCACCCTCCTGACCAGCCCGTCAGGCCACTCAGGCTGCTGGAATGAAAAAGCAAAGTTATTATTATTATAGTTCATTTGTAACGCACCAACATATTCCGTAGCACTATACATAAGTTAATTTCCAAGCAAAGACATATTCAGTATTAACACATTGCAAAGGATGGAGGGCCCTGTCTTTGAGCTTAGAATCCAGTGTCCATAGTGTTTTCCCCAAGCGCCATGCAAGATTGAAAACTTGCAGACTAGGGGCCTCATTCTATTACTGGCCGTAAAACAGCCGCAAGGCTGCGATTCCTTGCGGGGGTTCCGTTATCTTGGAATTCAATTATACAGCGCCGCAAGGATATCCCCTTACGGCTGGCCGTATATTTTGCAACCGGCCGTAAGCTCAGAAAACTTTAAGCGCAAAAATAAATTCAAGACGGCACTGTACAGCTCTGTAAATGCTAGGGATCATATTGGGGGACACGAGGATTAATAGCACCCCCCTCTCAAGCTTGCACATCAGCACAAATCCGAGATTACATTAACTGTTTATTTTCCGGCCGCAGCGTGGGCGGGTCTGAGGTGCTCCAAGCCCTATGGACTTTCTACATGGATTTTTGACATAAATAAAAAAATAATTTATTTACGGATTTGAGTATAGGGGAATGTTGTGCTATGTTTGCTAACACCTACAATCACTTTATAGTCTCCTCAGAGTGCAGGATGGCTTTATTTGAGCTATTTTATGTGCTTAATTGGTGCTAGCGGGACCTTTTTCCTGCAAGTAAGCTGCGGCTCGGTTTTAGCCTTGCAGAGAGGTTTCCCGGAGCAATTGAATAGCAACCGAGATTTTCTTGTGGCCGAAACTCTTGCGGACGTTTTAGATGAAAGGCTTTCCTCCGGCGCGAGCGGCCGCAAGGGATAGCAAAGCGCCGGCCGCAAGCCTCCGGAATACCCGGCCGGAGGGGAATAGAATAGCAGAATAGCTTGCGGCCGGTCCTTGCGGCCCCGCATCTCCTACGGCCGATAATAGAATGAGGCCCTTACAATCTAAGGTTTTGTGTGTGGTGCAGGAGGGTGGGAGAATTTGTGATAGGTATCAAATTCTGGGTGTTTCGGGTGTCTGCTCCCCATGGAGCATAGTGAGCCCGACTGCCGGTGGAGATGAGTGAGGGGCCTGGGTTAGGGGATATATCTCCAGCAGCCAGGAGAAGAAGGAGTGAGAAAAGATGGGAGTGGGGCAAATCACAATAATAAACCAACCAGATGTTTCTGACAATACAATGGAAAATCACAACAAAATAACAACATTCTCTTGAATAGGTTGTAGATTGGTTTAAATTGAAAATTCTTAAGATTAGGGTCCTTATCTCCTCCTGTAACATATATACAAATATACTTTTTTGTCTTATATAAAGGGATATGGAAAGTTCCTGGATGTTACTAGTTATATAATATTCCTGAGTATCTACAGTGCCTTGCAAAAGTATTCATCCCCCTGACTTTTTACCTATTTTGTCACATTACAGCCTTAAGTTCAATGTTTTGTTAATCTGAATTTTATGTGATGGATCAGAACACAATAGTCTAAGTTGGTGACGTAAAATGAGAAAAATATATACATAAAACTATTTTTTATAAATAGAAAACAGAAAATTGGCATGTGCGTATGTATTCACCCCCTTTGTTATGAAGACCATAAAAAGCTCTGGTGCAACCAATTACCTTCAGAAGTCACATAATTAGTGAAATGATGTCCAATCTAAGTGTCACATGATCTGTAATTACATATGCACACCTTTACTGAAAGGCCATAGAGGCTGCAACACCTAAGCAAGAGACACCACTAACCAAACACTGCTATGAAGACCAAGGAACTCTCCAAACAAATAAGGGACAATGTTGTTGAGAAGTACAAGTCAGGGTTAGGTTATAAAATAATATCCAAATCTTTGATGATCTCCAGGAGCACCGTCATATCTATCATAACCAAATGGAAAGAACATGGCACAACAGCAAACCTGCCAAGAGACGGCCGCCCACCAAAACTCACGGACCGGGCAAGGAGGGCATTAATCAGAGAGGTATATGGTAACCCTGGAGGAGCTGCAGAGTTCCACAGCAGAGACTGGAGTATCTGTACATAGGACGACAATAAGCCGTACGCTCCATAGAGTTGGGCTTTATGGCAGAGTGGCCTGAAGAAAGCCATTACTTTCAGCAAAAAACAAAATGGTACGTTTTGAGTTTGCAAAAAGGCATGTGGGAGACTCCCAAAATGTATGGAGGAAGGTGCTCTGGTCTGATGAGACTAAAATGTAACTTTTCGGCCATCAAAGAAAACGCTATGTCTGGCGCAAACCCAACACATCACATCACCCAAAGAACACCATCCCCAAAGTGAAACATGGTGGTGGCAGCATCATGCTGTGGGATGTTTTTCAGCAGCCGGGACTGGGAAACTGGTCAGAGCTGAGGGAAAGATGGATGGTGCTAAATACAGGGATATTCTTGAGCAAAACCTGTACCACTCTGTGCGTGATTTGGGGCTAGGACGGAGGTTCACCTTCCAGCAGGACAATGACCCCAAACAGACTGCTAAAGCAACACTTGAGAGGTTTAAGGGGAAACATGTAAATGTGTTGGACTGGCCTAGTCACAGCCCAGACCTCAATCCAATAGAAAATCTGTGGTCAGACTTAAAGATTGCTGTTCACAAGCGCAAACCATCCAACTTGAGGAATGCACAAAAATCCCAGTGGTAAGATGTGGCAAGCTCATAGAGACTTATCCAAAGCGACTTGGAGCTGTGATTGCCGCAAAAGGTGGCTCTACAAAGTATTGACTTTAGGGGGGTGAATAGTTATGCACATTGACTTTTTCTGTTATTTTGTCCTATTTGTTGTTTGCTTCACAATAAAAAAAAAACATCTTCAAAGTTGTGTGCATGTTCTGTAATTTATATGATGCAAATACTCAAACAATCCATGCTAATTTCAGGTATTGAGGCAACAACACATGAAAAATGCCAAGGGGGGTGAATACTTTTGCAGGGCATTGTATTTACTGAAATGGGCTTTATTTTATTAAGAAGTTCTTATAAGCTCTGTTTTTACTGCCTAATATCAAACAAATACTCCCTGTATGGGTCTGCCCTCTGCTGTGTATGCATACACAGTCTCTGTAAGGCGGGATGTGCACTGTCATAGCCTATAAGGGAGCATGTCTGAGCAGCATGTTGCAAAATGTTGCTGAGAGATGGTCAATGATTGGTTAGTATGAGACAGAGTCCAGCAAGTACAGCAGAGTCTTTGTGAGATGCAGAGCGCAGGCCCATAGAGCCACAGAGGGACTATTTGTATCATTTTTGGCAGTAAAAACAGAGCTTATATAAGCACTTCTTAATAAAATAAAGTACATAAAAGTAAACATATAAAAAGTGATATTATATTCTTAGTAACATCCAGGAACCTTACATGCCACTTGAAACTGTGCACATTTTATCCATGGCGTTTTACAAATAAAATAAAATATAACAATAATAATTCATTAAAAGGCTGAAAGGCTAATACAGAGTAGATAAAACATTTTGCATGGATCCTATATATTAAGTAAAATAAGGTGTTCCGTTTTGCAGCAGTTTGGCAATGGCAGATTAGCAGAGAATTATTGGTAAGAATATGCTTCCAGTAACTGGGAGGGGGGTGATCAAGGGCCCGAGCCCACTGGCCAACCAGTAACTAGAAGGGTAACTATTTGCCATAAAATTCTACATTTAGCACAGATAATATGCCCATGACACTAAGAATGCAGCTTGTACAAATGGACACTGTAGTCATGTATATTTATATATTTGTGACCATCTACACTTAAATGTTTGTAGAATGCAAAAAAAAAAATGAGCACCTAATTTATTATATTTTATTTTCAATTTTACTGCTGCAGAATCTACTGTTTTGTTTTCTGCTGATCAACTTCCTGGTGTAGGTGGAGACTTTGAATACAGATGAAGTTTGTATCTGCACAATGGAAACGAGGCATCTAAAACTGACGGGCTTTCATTAGATCTAATGGAAAGATCATTAGTTTACAACTTAGAATATAGCAAACCGAATCAACGGAGGAAAAAATGAAAACCACCAGTAAGGAATAACTGCATATAAAAATGTAAAGGTTGTGTCTATTTATGTATTTTTACTTTCTAAAAGCATTATCAAGTTTTGTTATTCAGTTGCCCCATAACATGAGCCCCTGAGCCATGGGCGTATTTAGGTTTTAAGCTGCCCTAGGCCATTCAGATTTCTGTGCTCCACTTACAACTCCTCCTTTCCCTGTCCTATCTCTCAAATCTTAAAGCTATGTCTGTAAATATATATATATATAGTAAATAATAATAATGTTGATATTTGAATGTCTAAAGCAAGCTAAAAAACCTGCTTTCAACTCAGAATACAGAGAAATCAGTTATTACACTGCATTCTGGGAAGCTGGGCTGGGACATGCAAATATGCCCACAAATGCCTTGCTCTTCAATACATAGCTCATTTTAAACATGGCTTCCTTTAAGCTTATGCCTACTGTATTACACAGGCTTTATACAAAGCCAAGGTTGGATTATACACAAGCTGGGAATCCTATCCATGTACAGCTGTTTCAAGGTTACTGGCTATCATCAGCATGGAGCGGGATCCCAGCTTGTGTTGTGGACCTTATTAGTAGGTAGTTCACCACAACAATCATTTAATATAATTTAATTAATATATATATACATACACACTGCATATAGACATTTTCGTGAATGTACAAACATATTTCAATGTACTGCAGGCAGTCTGCTGCCCCGTGGTAATATGCCACCCTAGGCCTGGGCCTCATGGACCAGGTAGAAACACACCCTTGCCCTGCCCTGATGTACCTCTAATGTAGGCGTCTCTTCCGGTACAGGTTGAGCTCCCTGGTGGTAGCCCGGGACCCCTCTCTCCGAGCCACGACAGCAGCCACACACAGCACTGATACCCAGCACCTCGCCCATCATCGCCCGAGCTCCACACACATCTCCTCCTCTCTCCTCCTTTACTAGAAGTCTATTCATATGACTCACATGACACCCCAGCTTCCAGCAACAGCCCCATGACTCAAACTCCCTTCCCACACTCTATAGGAGCTCTGCACTCCCTCTGCCTTTATGGATCCTAAAATTGGAATCGTTAACCCTTACAACCCTAAAGAGGTCTTTAATCTATCATGCATTATGAACAGAACTGTTTAAAAATTACAAAATGTTTTTTTTTTCAGAAAAAAAATGTAATTAAAGTCTAGGAACAGACATGAAATGATCGAGCGGGTGTTGTTTCTTTCCTTTTCCAGATCCCCATTTTACTTAAGGACCTTTTCTTTGTTCATCACCTGATTGGCTGAACAAGGTAAAACTTTTTTTTTTTTCAAAGTGGAAGGGGGGGGGGGGGGGTAGAGTGGAACTACGGACTGTTTAAAAAGTATAAATTTAAGTTTTATAAACATTTCTTTTTCATAAAAAATAATTTTTTTACTTTTTTTTAATGGGACCAGGTGCTCTAAAATGTGACGTGTTGGAGAACTCTTGGAAACTAAGAATTGAGAAGGTGCTACAACCACTATATCCACATTAACGAAGCGTCCTCAAAGTGTAAATAGTAAAATACTACAATGTATAGAGGAAAAAGCTGGTAATTGTGTATATACTATAAATATAATGCTAAAGGAAAGCATACTTCAAAGCATGGTCCAATAAGTCACCAGATATAAATAAAGCAGATTAAAATATAACCTTTAGTAGCCTAAATAAAATATGAGATTTTTAAGACAAAAATAAAATATAAAAATGATAAGGTATAGTGGAAACAACATAGTGAAGTAAATCTCTAATGATCATACATATATGTGAGACAATGACTTGGTATTGTGGTGTAATAATTTGGGATCTTCTAGTATATGTTATATTACAGCAATGCTGACAATACTAGGTCATAAATATCCCCATTACCAAATCCACTAGTAGCCAGCTATTAAAACGGGAGCGAGTATATTTTGCATTTGGATTGCCCCCTCCCCACATCTTACAATAACTTACTACCATCTTAGCAGTTCTATGATCCAACTAAATCGCTAGCAAATGCTGTCTTTCAACCAGTCTGTGTAGGCAACTGCTTGACACACGTTTTGCTTTATGGCTTCAACGGAGAGATGTCAAGTTGTAAATTGGACAGGATAACATAGGGATAGAGAGGAGCCCCAACACCACAAATATACCTTTAGTATATCTGGCCCATGCTCTTTTGAATGCATGAGAGAAAATCTTCAATCTTCAGCTTTCTAATATATGCAAAAGATAAATCCTACAATATTTTTAAATATATCAACTGTCCTGTCGCTAAATACCTCCCCAAATCACCTTAAAGGGATGTTATTTCTTCTTTAAAAAGTATTGGCTACATATTATACTCAGTTCTCTCAACAGTAACACATTAACCAGATATTCAGCACTGTTTGTGCTGCATTATTATTATGCAACTATAGGGCTTACTATGCTTATTTGTAGCAAATTGTGTTTTATAGGGTTGGGGAAGGGGATCTAACTGCATCCATTGGCAGTAGGTTGGTCTTGTTTGATTATGTGTTTGCAAAAGCAGTGTGTAATTAAATAGCACTTTAAATAACAATACAGCACAAACAATGGTAAATATCTCAGCAGTGCTTTACTTTAGTAAAAAATAGCTAGTCATATATATATATATATATATATATATATATATATATATATATATATATAGTTGTTGGTGTTGGTCTGGTTTGCGGTGTTGGTCATGATTTGGGGTGAGAGAGTTCCTTTAATGTTAGTGCAGCCGAGACATTTACATCAGTAACCTCAGATTATATCTGGCTCCTTCTGACAGTTATAATTTTACAATTTCTGTTCCTTCTAAACGGCCAACTGTAACGATGCTTATCAGGCGCTTATAGCTGGCACTTCTGGATTTGTGCCTCTTATCAAGCCGTGCAATGTCCTGTAATGAGAGCCGGGGATGTGCTCACAGTGATGAGATCTAAGACCTGGTCAGCACCGTCCGTGTACTTCACGTGTTCAATCACACATCTCAAAGGTCATGTTTTAAACATTATGTTTTGGAATTAAATACAGGTTTATGGTGCAGAAAAATAAATTACTTTGGTCACATTTTCTATATATTTTTTTCTAATTATTTCTTAATGAGAGAATGTTTTTAGAAACCAAAAAATTAACACATATTGTAAATATTTAACTTTTATAGCAATTATTCTTTACTGCAGGATTCCATGAGCCTCATTCTATTATCGGCCGTAAATCGGCCGTAAGGCTGCGATTCCTTGCGAGGGTTCAGTTAACTCGCGATTCTATTATACGGCCCCGCAAGGATCTCCTTTTACGGCCGGCCGCATATCTTGGAACCGGCCGTAAGCGGTGAAATATAAAAACGCAAAAATAAATTCAAGCCTGCACTGTACAGCTCTGTAAATGCTAGGGATCATATTGGGGGACATGAGGATTAAAAGGAACCCACTCTCAAGCTTGCACATCAGCCCAAACCCGAGTTCAAATTAACTGTTTATTTTCCGGCTGCGGCGTGGGTGTGTCTGAGGTGCTCCAAGCACTCTGGACTTTTTACATGGATATTTTACGGATATTAAAAATAAAATATTTTACGGATTTGAGTATAGGGTAATTATGTGCTATTTTTTCTAACACCTAAAATCCCTTTATAGTCTTCTCAAAGTGCAGGATGGCTTTATTTGAGCTATTTTATGTGCTTAATTGGTGCTAGTGGGACCTCTTTCCTGCAAGTAAGCAGCGGCTCGGTTTTAGCCTTGCAGAGAGGTTTCCCGGAGCAATAGAATTGCAAATAGGAATTTCTTACGGCCGAAACTCTTGCGGCCGTTTTAGATCAAAGGATTTCCTCTGGCGCGAGCGGCCGCAAGAGATAGCAAGGCACCGGCCGCAAGCCTGCCGGAGCCTCCGGCCGTAAGGGAATAGAATAGCCGAATAGCTTGCGGCCGGTCCTTGCGGCCCCGCAACGGCTGCGGCCGCTAATAGAATGAGGCCCCATGTCATTTACTGACCTGTCCTTGGAGGGTGTGTTCTTGTAAACTAATGAGGTTTCCATAAGACTTATCAAGTTTTAGCTGCCACTTTGCAAAGAGAAACTTTCTATGCATTTAAAATCCCACCATGTAAATGGTGCTAGAATAAATGCTGGATTATTTTTTGTATCTAACAACCGACAATTATCTTGTGCAAATCCTCAAAATAGCAGTTATATATAGGATGACAGTGGCCCTTAACGTGAGACAGAGTGGGATTGTTTTCTCCTTCTGTCCTGATTATGTTATAACTAGCGACTTGCCCATCAAAAATGACGGGACAATAAAATGTGAAGCCATGGCAATGCTGTTTGCCACACAATGTAAAGCTTTTTCTACTCGGAGGACCATTGGCTCTCATTGCGAGCCTCTCCTCTCGTGTACTTTTGCTCCTCTGAGCACCTTCGGCGCTCGTCACAAAGACAGATATATATTTATCTATATTTTGTTAACTAATAATGAACTAATTAGTTACTTAATAAATTAATATACTTTACCTATTTGTAATTAATATATCCAGAAATCAATAGCCTGAAGAGCTAACAATCTGTTTTTATTTTCCTGCAGCATACAATGTACAGTTTGAGTGTTGCTGCCCTAAGGAGAAAGTGTAATGAATGTCCCAACTGTGCATTAGAAATAGGCTGTGTGCGGTTGGCAGTGTTTTGTGTAGTCCGGGGTCGTGTAGCCTCGTTTTCATTTTTTTAGGCGGACATTTTTTTCTCGCTTAGGCGATTTTTCGAGTGGCGAAACTTGGCCAGATCAACTTAAATTCGCGTTCCACCTCACTCCCAGACGTCCTGGCTATTCCCCCATGCTGTGTGTGATGTTTTTGTTGTATTTTTTTTTGTGTGTGTTGTGTGTTTTAATTGGTTTTTGCTTTGTGCGGGTCGGCCGTTAACCTCGTATTTTTCCTATCTCGTATTTGGTTTTTCAAAGTCCTGCGTCTCGTAATTTGACCATGTCCCGCATTGGTCAACTGCTTGCAGGCTGGTGACCCCGTGTTTACTAAGTTTTTTTTATTGGCTAAGTCCCATGTGCTTCATTGCCTTTACTGCTCACCTCGCTTTGCGAGGCGAGCAGGTAATGAGCGCCTGTGGCGCTCATCGCCTTTGTGCTGCAAGTTTTAGTGCCTTAACGGCTCACAGGCGATGAGTTCCTTTTCCGCGCTCATTGCCTAAGTGCTCCAAGTTAATGGCTCGCCTCGCTTTGCGAGGCTCGCAAGCATCGCCTAAGTCGTACGCACCACGCAAAGCGTGACAAATTCTCGTAGTTTGAAAATATCTGATAAACAAAACAACAAGGACATTGTAAATCAGCAATGAATGTGCTTTTATCCCCATTCCTTTTCATGTAATATGTGATCTTTTGTAATGCTTGATTTAACATATTTGAATCTTATTTCTTGGAATGTGAATGTGTTTTAGCAGCGGCCAATTATTATTTTTTTATTAGAAGAAGCAGTCATTAAAGGGATAGGGAGGGTTTTTTGGATGTTACTAGGTATATAATATCTCTGTGTATCTATTTACTGACATGGACTTTATTTTACTAAAAAGTGCTTATAAGCTCTATTTTTAAATCTAAAGCCTAAAATCAAACAAATAGTCCCTGTATGGGCCTGCCCACTGCAGTGTTTACAGACACATACTCTGTAGTGCTGGATGTGCAGTGCAGTGTCCTAGCCTATCATTGGCCACATCTCAGCAGCATGTTGCAGAGAGATGGTCACTGATTGTTTATTATAAGACACAGAACAGCAAGTATAGCAGAGTCTGTGTTTACACCCATACAGGGACTATTTGTTTGATTTTAGACAGTAAATACAGACCTTATAAGCACTTAATAAAATAAAGTAGATAAAAGTAAATGGATACCCAGGTATTTTATATACCTAGTAAGATCCAGGAACATATCCCTTTAAATGATTTACTGTTGGAGACCTTGGGTAGCTCTCCATCTGGTAATATCTAGCCATTTTAATGGTGGTAAAGCTTGGTGGTGTAAAATATTGGAAAAATAAACAAATCCCGACCTGGGAAGAAGTTAAAGGTATTGTAGTAAGAAACCGTGAGTATAGAGAGATATGATACTAACACAATCTATGGAAAAACTATTAAATAAAAAGGGAAAAATAATATAACTAATATATTTACAAGATGGTTCAATTCCTAGTTATTTGCCGATTCCATTGTATGTATGTAGGGATGAATGTAAATATGTAAAATTATTGACATGTCACAAGATTTTTTACTTGTATGTAAATTGGACTTTTTATGTATTTTGTTTTATGTGAATAAAAAAAAAAGCTTGGTGGCGTATAAAATATTTGGATCTCTTACCTCTTCATAACCGGTGTTTTTCTGCTTCAGACCTTTGGATTAAAAATAGAAAGTTATTATTTGACAAAGAAGATATTAACAATGTTTTAAAACCTGCATTTAAAAACGTAGAGCCATATTCAATTTCAAGCCAGCAACTCGATTGCAGATGGCCGAATGTCTGCGGGTGTGTTGCGGGCTCCTGTTTGTCTATTCAATTGCTCGGGGCCGCAAGTTACTGTCCCAAAGCCGAAACCGTAAACCATGCACTCGTACGTAGCAGTTCAGGGCGGGAACCTGATCAACATGGGAAACATGGAGGTTACATGTCAATCAATTTGGTTCAGGGAAAATGTTTGTAGGCTTGGGGAAATTGAGCAATTGAATAGCGATTTGCGATTTTAGCCTTGCGAAAGAGACAGATCAAAGGCATCTGGGGGCTGTAAGTTACGAGTTTAACCATCGCCATTTTTTTAAGCCCGTAACTCGGAAGCCGTTCATAGCCCCGCAAAAAGATGCCAATTGAATAGCAAATTAACTTGCGACCTCACTTACGGGCTACCAAATCGCCCGAAACCTCAATTGAATATGGCCCATACAGTCCAGTACTGCTCATAAGAAAGCTGTGTTGGTAATAGAATATTTGAGATAACTTAGAAAAATTAAAATGACAGGTAACTGCAAGTAATATTAGTTATATCAATAAATCAGACTAAGATAGCACAAGGGTGCCAGCAGTGCCATGCAATTTACAGATACAGTTGTTGTGTAGAGAAAATCCTCATATGCTTATAAAGTATGTAACACTAACAACAGGAGCATAAAAGCATTTTTTTTTTGAGAAAACTATATATTTACCTAAATCATTTTGTATATATAGGATTTCAGCTTTGACTGTGAGTCTGCTTGTAGCTTGAGGGAGAGGATTTTTCTATGGGAGCTTATTATTCTATTGAATGCTATTGTCAAGTGACTATGTAAAGTAGCAGTCTCTCAACAGGATGTTATCTGAACCATAGCTCCTACCATTCATTCAAGATTTCTAAGCCTGTTAGGAACAAAGACGGCATGTCTGCTACCATTAATGCACAATTACATACAATAGGTAAAGGTATTCTTAAGGACTTTTGTTTTACATAAATGTTTTAAGCAGGTTAATTACATGATGTTATCCTTCTCAATGTAACTTTCATATAATATGTATACTTCACCTACTGGTAAGAGCAGATTGTCACCTTCTGGAGCCCCCTTTCTTCCTGTTCTCTCTCATATATGGTGCCATGTTTCACTGCTATGCCACAAGACCACACATAAGGGAGGAGCTTCACATTATAAGTGTCTCATGCTGCTGCAAGCAGACATAACTAACAAAAAATAAAAGTAAACAACTTGTGGTGCTTAACACCCTATATAAACATAAAGAAAAACAAAAAAGTCTTTATTGGGATCATACTACTAACAGCGCCAATTTAAAAAAGGTTGTGAGGGGGGAACCCAATGTACAATATAGACTAAAACAGTCAAAATATCTCACTCCGAACAGCATTTAACAGTGCTCAATGGAAATGCATAATTCAAAGTGTTCAGGCAATACACTAGAGATGTACTCATGTATGGAGAAAAAGATCATACCTCACACTAGAGGCCCACTTGGCCTACTAAAGGTAATCTTCATCATTGCACATAGAAATCATTGGATATACCCCATGAATTAAAAAGAAACATACATAATTAAAACTATAATTGAAAGATGCATATGTTCCCCATATCCAAACATGCCCACAAATAAAATGCCTTGAGCAGTGTGAAATGAAGTACTTATGCCCCCCAGGGTTGTGCAAAACCCCTTAACTGCTGTGTCTGATTAAGCGGACACTCAGAAGAGATTGAAATCACCTTACCAATATCTTATGGGACTTGTGTCTTCACCATTCATATATCGACCACAGGCTAAAAGGAAAAGGCTGATGGAGGAATCAGAGACACTAATATACCCAGCTAAGATCATTGGGTAACAGTGTGGCATCATAAGATCCAACCCAACCGGTTTCACCAATAAAGGCTTCATCGTGGCAGACAGTAACATGCTATGTATCTGCCTGAAGCAGCATTGCACTGGGGATATGAATACCCTCTCCTATGGGCATGAACTTATATCAGACATGTGAAACATGGCACTTTATATGAGAGAGAACAAGGCACTTTATATGAGAGAGAACATGGCACTTTATATGAGAGAGAACAGACAGTTCCAGACATTAAACTCTGGAGGCACGTTTCACATGTCTGACCTAACACCACACCCACAAAGGAGGAGCGTAATTCCCAGTGCAATGCTGCTTCAGGCAGACATATAGCATCTCCCTGTCTGCTTGTATCAGCTTGAGACACTGGTAGTATGAAGCCCCTCCTGTTGGTGTGGCCTTATGTCATAGCTGTGGAATATGGCATCATACATGAGAGAAAACAGTAAGAGGATCCAAAAGGTGAGAATCGGTTCTTAGAAGTAAGTGAAGAGTACATTTCATATGAAACATACATTTAGGAGGATACAATTAAGTCCCCTAGTCAAAACATGTATATATACATATAAACTCTATATTAGACATTAATTTGTTCCTGGGGATGGGCGGATACTTAATCGTATTAACACAGAATCATTGTTGACCATAGGAATTAACTAAAATTGGAATAATCCAGAACTTTACCTTTATTGAGGAGTGATGGCGGCAGAAGCCAAAAAGGAGCAAAGGAATTATTATATAGAAACATCGGGTAACTCCAATTCTGGAGATCTACGTCTTTGTTTCCTTTTCCCTACTCATTAGAACTTGATTTAGCACAGAACTTATCCAAATTGTCTGTTTCTGCCTGTTTTTTATATTTTTATTTTGTGACTAATATTAGAGTTTTGGATGAATATAGGAGCATTTGTTTTTTGCCTAAAAAATGCTGTACAACAAAAATTGCTTAAAGAATCCCTTTAAACAGGAAGATTGATGCTTATTTATTTTAAACTTTGTACAGACATTGTGTACATCATCAAGTTACAAGAACATATACATACGACACTTCAGGCAAAGTACTTTACAGAAGTGAATTCCAATACCGTACAATAATCCTCACAAGATGATGGAGAGATGATAGTGAGAGTCTAATGCTCTTGTGTCATTAATATAATATGAATGTGGAGAGGTGCAGTCCACACCTGAATGAATCTAGGCCAATGTATTGCATTCATTACTTGCGGAACAGGGTTAATGGGAATGACATGGGCTTCACCCTGGAAATCAAAAATAAAAATAAAAATAGCACAGCCCGAGGCAGAGACACTAAAGCGGTCACAATGATTGCAGCCGCCTCTCATTTTAATTATGCACAATGTGTCTGACCACCGACTGTGCTTTATTCATGGCCGGCTCACTATCATTTTGTACAGAATTTACTGATCTCATTAACTTCCTGAACTGATAAAACCAACTCTCAGAGCAATTAGTTTGTTTCTCTGGAAGTTATAACTTGCATTCCCTACAGATCCATAAAACCTCAATAACAATAAGCTGTAATGAAGGTTTGTTAATGAAACTGAACAATGGCATTAGATCAGGTTGCAGAAAAACAGCTTGTGCAAATCACTGGGGCCCACAATAGGATAGGGCCCACAAGAGGGTAGGGCCCTCTGCCACGGACGATAAAGGAGGAATCTTACATTATTAAATTAAGTTAGCAGATAATTACTTTATAGAATAGTGATCTGCTCACCATAGGGGTGATCTAACCATCTACATATATGTTTGGCTTTTTCTATTGACCCCTACAGGGTGGATGGAGAAGCTGCAATGGGGGGGCCCCAAGTTTTTTTTGCACCAGGGCCATTCAATCATTAGCTCCGCCACTGGCTCCTACATAAGCTTTCTTCTCCTACATTTCTTAATTGTTCTTTTATTTTAAGTGTTTATCGATGTTAACTACACCAAACTTTGGGGGGGGGGATCACTAAGCACCACATGGGTTGCATTGCGCTTTAATTCCTATAAGGATTAATTCCTTGCATTCCTTAACAACTCCTGTGACAGCTTAGTGAACCTCTCCCATATATGCTTTGCCTGTTTTTTATATCTACTGTCATGAAATGAGGAACCAAACGCTACTGGTCATGACCAGATCAATAGGAACAGCAGGTCGTGCTGTGTGCACTATGGAGATTCACAGCTCACACCTCACACAGTGACACAAAGCATGGTAATAACTCATAACTTTATAGAATTGTGCTTTTAAAGGGCCACTGATCTAATTGCATTTAAAAAAATACATTTTCTTTACTTCTAATTTGTACCTTATATTTTAAATATGATACTTTGCATCTTTTTAATGACATATAATATATACGGTCATTATTCCTAAACCAATAAAAAAAAAAAAGAGATGATTTAACCAGTTTCAGCCCCAAAAAAAATCAATTAATTCACACTGTGCTTTTGGGCAGGAACAATGCAAACATTTGTCATGGTCTGCAGTGAGCTGGCGGGGCAGTCAACCACCCCCATGGGAGGCAGGAGCACTTAGGGGATTTTGCCCAATATGATGGGGGTGGGGGGGGGGGGGGAGACAGAGCATCAAGACCAAACCAGGTCAGTGCCATCACAATGCCAAAGTGAGGTGGCAGATCCACTTTAATACAGAGTGAACTTCCTTCACTTATCAGTATTGAGGATCTTTGTCCCCATGTTTAACATATCACATATATAGTTGTGAGCAGGCGAGCCAGCCAGAGCTCTTGCCAGCAACTGCGACCGTCTCAAACTTTACGTCGCAACGCAAACAACACGACACACCAGCTACGACCCTCGCAAACTTTACCTCGCAACTCAAAAACCATATGAGACACGTTACCACACATTACGACCTCGCAAAAATCGTCCGCAACTCGCGAACATGACAAAATTAAAAACACAATAAATACACACAGCACATACATAAAAAGCTTACCTACAGGAAGAGGGGGCATCCAGGACCTCAAAAAAACAACTTACATCTTCATTTAACTAAAAATAAAAGAGTTTAGACACTAAAAAATTCACTAAGCGACAGAAAATATGGCCGCCGAACAAAACAAAAACGAGGCTACAGCACTCTAAAGACGCAAAACGCCACAAGAAACTCGCAAAACACCACAAACGACCTACGGATATTCCGCTAAGACGCATACCATACATTACCCGCCATTTTACGCAAATTGGGAAGTACACGACTACGCTAATGGTTTCCTCTCGCGCACGCACAGTATTACACTGCACACATTCAGCATGCTTACACAGCAGCTCCACACCACTAATGCTGCAGCAACATCAACACAGATTGTCAGCTCTTCAACACAATGCTTCAAAATACGTAAAGTATATTCATTTATTAATGTATTACATATTTCATTATTACACACCAAACAGCATTAGCTACCTTACAATTTCATTGCCGTCATTTTTTGACTGGCAATTCGCTAGTTTAATATAATTACGGTATATAGGGAGCTGTGTAAGAGAACGAGTATCTTTGGAACAGAACGTGCTTCGTACAAATCATCAACTTTATTTGTTCATTCATTGGAATTTGAAACCTACCCCTTGTTTGCTCTCACCAATAACTGCAAGCTCTGCTCTGCACAAATGTAAATGCCTCTCCTACACATTTAACCATCACCAGAGAATTAGGGTAAATATAGAAGGGGTGACTAAAAAATCTAACACTTAGGACCCAGGGAGGTTTTATAGGGGTATTTCTGAAAGGAAGTTTCTCATAGAAATGCCATTCCCAGGCCCTCAGGAAACATATATCATTTTTAACAATATAGTGGTCCTTAAATGGGGTAAAAGAAGATGTCTTATAATACATGGGTAACACATTTAATATGAAAATGTTCTATTTTTGCTCCAGAAGACAGGGGCTAGAAGTGCAGGTGAATCCGGAGGCCAGCCTATTGCCCTACCATGTAATTTATATACAATTAAGCAAAAGCAGATTCTCGTCTCTTCAGTAATAATTCAGTTTTCTCTGGCACGGATGTGGTTATTACACAGCTTTGTATGAATCCAAGAGAGAAGCAGAAAGGCCTCTCTTGTTCTCCTATTAGTTGCACAAATACAATGCCGGGCACCGTAAGCTTTGCTGCTGGATTTACACACAGAGCTTGTTACCCAAACAGACCCGGGGGTCTTTAATTCAATTTGCCTGCTATTATTTGCTCTCTTAAGGGTGTTAGTCTCAATGCACATAAGCAATACATGCCAAAGCAACACCCAGCTACCACTGGGCAAAATGCACAAGTAACTACCAGTATACCCTTCACACTTTACTAACCACACATAAGTCAATTTACCAAAGTCACTAAATTGACTATAAATGAAAAAAAAAACATGCCGCTTACATTTTATTGCCCATTGTTATAATGTTATTTTCCTTATCTGATATAGACTGTGGCCTAAGCATATACATTTTGAAGGTCCGTTTCTTAAGAAAGGGATTTATCTAAATGATGTCTTAGCCTTGTTGTTGCCAGCAGCATCTCCCACCTGCTCGGATAAGTAAAGAGGAACTAGATAAAAAGCTACACAAATAAGAAGACTCGTTAGGTTCATGCCGGGAGCCACAGCACACCACGGCCACGGAAAGAGAGACTTACCCAGACGACAGAAGGCCTCGGTAGCAGCCTGTCTTATGTTCTGCATGATGGACACAGAGCGCAAGGAGAGAGAGGAGACAGTGAGAGAGATCGAAAGAGAGGCAGGCAGCTGCGTTCATCACCGCTCTGGTACAGAGATACTAGGAAACAATTGTGTCAGAATATGGGCACGGAAGAGAGGAAAGAAACTGAGAGCCGCGTCCCTGCACACATTGTATGGAATATCCCTGGCTGCTGCAGATACTGGCGAGAGAGGAGGTGTAGAGTGTCACTGAGCATCACCGCTTAGACATTACTCAGAACTTGTCTCAAGAAACAATGAAATATCCCTTCAATCGTCTACTTGTATGGATGCCATAAAACAAGTGGATTTAAAGTAATTAAACTGCTGGGATTATATGTCACTAAAGGGTCAGGAAACCCATGTACATGTATTTCAATGAGTATGATTTAAATACTAAAACATTTATTATTATTATTATTATTATTATTATTATTATTATTAATAATAATAATAATACAATTGTAGGATATTTGCTATTTGCATTTTATGTAGTGTCACTAAACCCACTCAATCCTTCCTCCAACCATCCTTTCTAATAATGACCTATTCCACACTATTACCCAGAATCCAATCTTATACTGATAAATCCTTAAAGACCAACAGATGTCTGTGAGTGGGTTTTCTGTCACTGTTCTCCAACATGTTCTTTGCTGTAAGTGGCCAATATAGTCCAAAAAATGCTATTATGAATTTAATGATGACATTTAAAATATATTTTTTGTTAATGAGAGATAGTTGATCTATAGTGTAGGAAAATATAGATAGTGTAAGATTGTTTTCTCTTCCTTTGTCTTATTATTTTGCAAGTAACAGAGGGGCAGTGAGCCTTCTGGATATATAAGCTGCAACATATTGTACTTTTGTTCTCACTGATTTTAATGTAAGACAAATTACACAGTTAATAGGGTCTCCATAAGCCATTGTATATGTTTCCTTTTAAATCACTGATGTTTAAGTGTTATTTTTCTTTAATTAACATAATTTATTTTCTATGGGGGAAAAAAAACAACTTTTTTAATGTACAGGTATACCCCACTTAACTCTATCCCTTATAGCTCTGATTGGCTATAGCGCTCTTTTTCTTGTAATTCCCTTCTTAGAACTGAACCCCACTATGCAATAGTTTTTGGCCTCTGACCCTCCTTTAACACTGTGCCCCGCTATAATGCTTATTGACCCTGTTTAACTCTCAGAACCGCGCCACGGCTTTTAAAGAGACACAGCAGCACACAGGAGAAAGAAGGAGAAGAAAAGTGCCAACCTGGACAAGCAGAAAGCCCCAGAAAGAGACCATTTCCTACAACAACCATTCAGAGAGGACATACAAAGTATTTTTCATGTTCCCTTGTTTCTCATCATGTGGCTGTTAATTGTCCAATAAAAATCTACAGTAGTTGTATTGTTGTACTGCATAACAGAAAATTAGTGAGCGCAAAGAAGATCAGACAAAATTGAAGCGCCAAATAATTTCTCTGGATGTGAAAACTCAAGTGCTGGACCTCTTGGAAAAAGGAGAATGCCAAGTGAACAGTGGAGCGGATTTAACGTTGCCAACCTCCACAATCTGCACCATCCTTAAAAATAAGGAGAAAACCAGAACTACATCTTCTGTCAAGAAGATTACCAGATCCAGATACTATGCCCAGGAGGAAATGGAGAAGCGGCCTTCCATCTGGATCAATGACGAAACAGAGCGCAACATGCCTCTCAGCGAGGCCATCATCATGAAGAAGGCCAGAAGCTTCTACGGTCATATCCAAAGCCAAACAAAAGATGTGACCGAAAGCTTCTCAGCCAGCAGAAATTAGTTTGACCGCTTCAAGAAAAGAAACCACCTAAATAACATCAAAATCACCGGAGAAGTGGCGAGCGCTGACACCAAAGCCACTGAAGTCTTGCCAGACACTTTGAAAGAGATTGTATAAAGAGGCAATTATCCTCCAGAACTTGGTATACAGTGCCTTGCAAAAGTATTCACCCCCTTGACTTTTTACCTATTTTGTTACATTACAGCCCCTTAAGTTCAATGTTTTGTTAATCTGAATTTTATGTGATGGATCGGAACACAATAGTCTAAGTTGGTGAAGTGAAATGAGAAAAATATATACATAAAACTATTTTTTATAAATAGAAAACAGAAAATTGGCATGTGTGTATGTATTCACCCCCTTTGTTATGAAGCCCATAAAAATCTCTGGTGCAACCAATTACAGTCATGAGGTCCTATAATTAGTGAAATGATGTCCACCTGTGTGCAATCTAAGTGTCACATGATCTGTCATTACATATACACACCTTTTTTTTAAAGCCCCAGAGGCTGCAACACCTAAGCAAGAGGCACCACTAATCAAACACTGCCATGAAGACCAAGAAACTCTCCAAACATGTAAGGAACAATGTTGTTGAGAAGTACAAGTCAGGGTTAGGTTATAAAAAAATATCAAAATCTTTGATGATCCCCAGGAGCACCATCAAATCTATCAGAACCAAATGGAAAGGAGATGGCACAACAGCAAACCTGCCAAGAGATGACCGCCCACCAAAACTCACTGACCGGGCAAAGAGGGCATTAATCAGAGAGGCAGCACAGAGACCTAAGGTAACCCTGGAGGAGCTGCAGAGTTCCACAGCAGAGACTGGAGTATCTGTACATAGGACGACAATAAGCCGTACACTCCATAGAGTTGGGCTTTTTGGCAGAGTGGCCAGAAGAAAGCCATTACTTTCAGCAAAAAACAAAATGGCACGTTTTGAGTTTGCGAAAAGGTATGTGGGAGACTCCCAAAATGTATGGAGGAAGGTGCTCTGGTCTGATGAGACTACAATTTAACTTTTACGGCCATCAAAGAAAACGCTAAGTCTGGCGCAAACCCAACACATCACATCACCCAAAGAACACCATCCCCACAGTGAAACATGGTGGTGGCAGCATCATGCTGTGGGGATGTTTTTCAGCAGCCGGGGCTGGGAAACTGGTCAGAGTTGAGGGAAAGATGGATGGTGCTAAATACAGGGATATTCTTGAGCAAAACCTGTACCACTCTGTGTGTGATTTGAGGCTAGGACGGAGGTTCACCTTCCAGCAGGACAATGACCCCAAACACACTGCTAAAGCAACACTTGAGTGGTTTAAGGGGAAACATGTAAATGTGTTGGAATGGCCTAGTCACAGCCCAGACATCAACCCAATAGAAAATCTGTGGTCAGACTTAAAGATTGCTGTTCACAAGCGCAAACCATCCAACTTGAAGGTGCTGGAGCAGTTTTAAAAGGAGGAATGGGCAAAAATCCCAGTGGTAAGATGTGGCAAGCTCATAGACACTTATCCAAAGCGACTTGGAGCTGTGATTGCCACAAAAGGTGGCTCTACAAAGTATTGACTTTAGGGGGGTCAATAGTTATGCACTTTGACTTTTTCTGTTATTTTGTCCTATTTGTTGTTTGCTTCACAATAAAAAAAAAAACATCTTCAAAGTTGTGGGCATGTTCTGTAAATTAAATGATGCAAATCCTCAAACAATCCATGTTAATTCCAGATTGTGAGGCAACAAAACACGAAAACTGCAAAGGGGGGGTGAATACTTTTGCAAGGCACTGTATAACAATGACAAGACTGGACTGTTCAGGACGTGAATAGTAAAGGCGCACCTTCATATCACGCGAGCAGAAGCAAGCACAGGCGTTCAAAGCAGCCAAAGACCGTCTAACCCTTCTTCTGAGTGCGAACGCCACTGGAGATTTCAAGATCAAAAAATGAATTGCTGGTGTACCATTGCAAAACACCTAGAGCCATGAATGGGATTCCAAAATAGACTTTGCTGGTCAGTTGAACAAAGTGAACCCTTTCCTGATTTCTCCTCATCAGGAAATGCAAGCAATGCACTAACATAATAACATATCATGGATGCCTCAGGGTCCAGGAGATTAATTAGCTTATGTGTGTATGTAATTTTGTAATTTACAGCGGCCCTTTAAAGACTTTATGATAAAATGGAAGCAGCCACCGCCCAGGGGTGCCTCCACACAATTCTGCCTCCACACAGTTTGAAAACATTGATAAAAATAACAGCAGTTTTATAGAAGAAAATCATCCTACAGCAAAGAAAATATATAAAATACACTTGAGGGTACATTAGTAATCATGCACTATAATGTTGTGAATATCTTTTAGTGCCTAGACTTCTTGCAGCACATTAGGATAGAGGACTATTAAAAGACCGGCCCATTTCCCTTCTCATAATTACGCGTCAAAAACAGGTCCGAAAACTTGCTTCTGGTTCACAATCTTAAGAAGCACAATACTCTCATTGGATTCTAAGAATTTGGGCAGGGACATCAAATGAGCTCACAATGTTTTACTCTTTAATCCAAAAGCCATGTTAGCACATGCCTGCTATCATAAGTGTAGGAACTGAGGGGATAAGGGGAACAGATCTCCCCCATATTTTTCAGTGTGTGTGTTTAAGTGTAGAGAAGCAGTTGTGTGGTATTTGTATCCTAAGACCTCCATTCAATTGCAACAGTTACAGATCGATTTAATTGATCAAGCCTGCAACTACATGGCCGAAAGCCAAAACCGTAAACCATCCACTCGTAAGTAGCATTTCAGAGTGTGAACATGATCAATTAAGCAAGGCCGTAACTACCGATTTAGAAACAGCCAATAGAAAATGAGACCGACATCATGACGTCTGTAAAACATGGAGGTTAAACGTAAATCAAATAGCGTTTAGAGGTCCGATATGCGATCAGACTTGCAATATGGCAATGTACAAAATAATAAAAATGAATGGTGATACTGTTTTAGTCCATGTGGGTGGCCTGATATTGATATAACACGGAAACAAAACGTAAAATAAATAATTTTTTATTGCAGATTTGCAATCTTGAGACTGTTGTGCAATTAATTACAACGTCTATCATCACTTCCCTTGTTATTTACAGTGCAGTATTAAGTTTTTATTTGCATTTAAAGTCCTATCTGGTACTCGTAGGATTTTCTTCTACATTTGCTATTTACAGGTTTGAACACAATTGCAAGCTTGAGAAATTGTAGCAATTGAATAGCAATTTGTAATTGTAACATTTATGGGCTTGAAAGATCAAAGGCTTAGATGGGTTGGAGTTACGATTTTGACAACAGCAGGGATTTTGAGCTTCTAACCCGCAAACCGATTGCGGGCAGCTTAAAGACGCCAATTGAATAGCAAATTATTTTACGGGCTCCAATACGGGCTCCAGTAACTAACAATTGCTCAATTGAATGGAGGCCCAGATTTTCTTTGGTTCCTACACCCATGCTGCCCAAGTCCCACAGGCCTCGCAGTCCCATGCATCAACTGCAAGGCCCGTGGGACTTGGGTTACAATGATTGCCAAAGGCGCTCATTGCAGGTCTCGCGATGAGCGCATGTGCCCCGTAGGACTTAGGGCCGAGGCACATAAATAGGCCGAAACAAGCAACTGCAATCGCACAACCCGTAGGACTTAGGACCAAGGCACATAAAAACGCCCAAACCATGCAACTGGAAAGATCACCAAAAAAACACAATTATACCTCAAATTCACTTACACACTCACACACAGCACAGGGGTTGAGCCAGGGAACCTGTGAGTCAGGTTGTAAGTTAATTTGAGGCATATTTTCCGTTTCTTCATGACTGAAAATCGCCAAAGGAAGAAAAAAAATGGCGGCCGAAATAAAAAATTAAAAACGAGGCTGAAGGCAGCAAAAACCAGGCCGAAGGAAGTAACACCTAACACAAGCCAATAACATTTAACCCAAGGCAGTAACAGTTAACCCAAGGCAGTAACATTTAACCCAAGGCAGTAACACTAATTGCAATGCCCCTAAACTACACGGGGGAAAGGCTCGTGATGAGTGCCGAGGTTTAGCCTGGTGAGCTTACAACGAAAAGTTCAGGCAAAAAATGGCTGTATGCCCCAGTATGCAGTGGGATGACAGGGATATGGGTTTCTGGCTTAAAATTGTTAGTAGTGTGAGTAAGAAGGGGTGCTGTTCATGCAGTTGGGGGTCATCTTGTAAGTTTAAGTTTATGTAAGAGTGTTCTGAGTGTGGGTTGGGTCACCCTCTTTTTCATTGCTTCAAGAGATCCAGGGGGCAGAAGTCAGGAGAACAGGCTGCAAACGGGGAGGACCCCAGTGCGGTTAGAAAAGATGCAGGCCTGGCTAAACCTTTACACTAGGGTGCCCAAGAAGATGCCCCAGGTCTTTTAAACTTATATATCACCGATCTCATTCCAAGGGGTTTTCAGTAAATGATGGGATAGACAAGGAATTGTCAGTAACATTTAACCCAAGGCAGTAACACTAATCGCGATGCCCCTAAACTACACTGGTGAAAGGCTCGTGATGAGCGCCGAAGGTGCTCAAGCGCGAGGCCTATAGAGTACACAGGGGGAAAGGCTTGCAATGAGCGCCAAAGGCGCTCATTGTGGGGCCCGCCCTGAGCACCGAAGGTGATCATTGCAAACCAGGAAAGTTGAAGTACACGGGAGGAGAGGCTCGCGATGATCACAGAAGGTGCTCAGAGGGGCAAAATCCTCACATTGTGTGGCAAACAGCATTGCCAGGTTTACAATTTTATTCCTGGGCAATTTCATAGTAATTTAATAATTAAGGAGAGACACAGATATAAACATAGAGAAAGTTTGTCCCTGGAGACAGAATGGGGGAGGGGGCATTTGACCGGGCTAGGGCTAGGGGAGTATTAGAAGGGTGTGGAGTGGTGGGGAAATGGGGGAGGTAATAAAGGGAGCTGTTTCCAGCCTTACCCCTGCGAGTGTTACCGGATAGCGTGGTTTGCCCAGCAGCAGGATGGCAACGCATATGGCGGAAGAGCTGGTCAAACAAATAAAACAGAAGGTTGCAGAGCATGGCCCCCAGTGGCTACAAGAGTTAATGGCCGCAATTGGGCCCCTGGCGGAGGCAGCAGGAGGGAGCAGCGGGACCCAAGATGGAGGAAGAGGTTGCCGGGTGCGCCGCGCTAGGCCACCGCAGAGGAGGATACCCAAGTGAAGAGGAGGCAGGCCGGAACCACCAGAAGGTGACTACTGAGAGAGGAGGCAGGAGAAGAGCGGGAGACGGCGGAAGAGTGGCTGAAGGAGAAGCCAAACGAGGTCGGGAGGCAGACCAGGCCCTACTCACCGTTGGAGGTCCGGCAGAGGAGTGAAGAGGGTTTTCTAGAATTATTCCAAATAGTGGTAGCTTTAACTTTGTGGGGGGATAGTTTAAAGAACAGGCATGTAATATTCCACTGTGATAATCTTAGCGTGGTCCAGACAATCAACTCAGTTACTGACTCTTGGCCTCCGGTAGTCAGACAGCTGAGGCAATTGGTATTGTACTGCTTAAAGCTCAACATACTGATCAGGGCTTTTCATATAGCAGGGAAAACAATGTCCTTGCGGATGCACTGTCAAGAGCTAACTGGGAGAAATTTAAGGAACTTGCACCAACTGCGGACCCAGTCCTAGTGAATTTTCTGCAGCAACTTTTGAGTTTGGGATATTAAAAGTCTTGCTTAATTGTTACGGGTAATAGAGGTTACTGCCCGTGTAAATACATTGTGTTGGCTGGTGTCATTTTGTGATTAAACGTTTTGAAATGTTATGTGGTTGTATTTCCTTTTGTTTCAGGGTCTCCGGTACAGTTATTGATTCTAGGACATTCATTTATATATTGGGCCCGAAGGTCGGCGGCGATTCAGGATAATGGTCGCCAGTTGGGGTTCCCTGAGGAGGCAGTTTTAGTGAAGTGGTTTGGGTTTCGGGGGATGAAATGGGATCAGGTGGTGGAGAAAGTGGTTGTGTACGCAAGGGTATCCCCTCCCCCTGAGATACTGGTGCTACATGTGGGTGGTAATGATTTGGGGTATATGCCCATGAAGGAGCTTACTCGTATCATGAAGAGGGATATTTTGTGGCTCATTGAGTTATTCCTAGGGTTATTAATAGTTTGGCCACAGATTACACCCAAATTAAATTGGAGGACTGTTAATGACCATAAGCGTTTGGATGGGGCCAGACTAAATTAATGGCATCACTTGTCAGGAGGATGTGGGGTTCCTCTATAAGGCATAGGGATTTGGAAGTCCTAGCGGTGTGGGAATATTACTTGAAGGATGGGGTCCACCTCAATGAGGTAGGTTTGGCATTGTTTAAATATACTCTAAAAGAGGGTATTATTCAGGCCATGAAGTTGGTTGGCGGTGCTTAGACTGTTGGTCTTGCGGGTGACAGGGGTGCTGCATTCGTCTTAGG
Organism: Discoglossus pictus; assembly: GCA_027410445.1. Taxonomy (NCBI): domain Eukaryota; kingdom Metazoa; phylum Chordata; class Amphibia; order Anura; family Alytidae; genus Discoglossus; species Discoglossus pictus. The sequence continues at coordinate 107,108,974 of CM050173.1, forward strand.
TTGGAACTCATTGGTTGGTAAGGTATCCGGTCCTGGTTGGTCCTGGAGGTCCATTGGGCACAGGGTTCCTTTGGGCCTCTGGGAAGGTGAGCTCCTTCCGCGGCGGCTGCAGCTTACTCTGGTGTTTGTTAACTGTTATGTTGTGATAATAAAGCTGTGGCCTGTTAATACCCCATTGTGGAGTGGAGTGTTTTTTTGGGGGGGAATGGGTTTTGGGTTCAAGTGTAACGCACCTGAGTCACGTATGCCTAGGTCATTACTTTATCACACAATATGCTCAGCAGGTGCAAGTTTTTGTTACAAAATATACGCCACAGCATTTCATAGGAAATCCCCATGGTCTGGCGTTGGCGTGACCAAGGGGATTTCCTCCAAATATATGTGCATGATGGAAAAATGGGGATATTTGTGCTCATTCATTTAGTTAGTTATATAAAATAACGGCATCACACAAAAATATATAATAAAGTGTAAATTAATACAGTAACAAAACTTTGCTGAAGCAGGCAGTACACTAGAGATTCCCATTGCTGCTGTATATTGTGGTACCTACAACCTACCAGTCACACCACCCCCTGAGTCCACATCCTGGAATTTAACAGTATGGTCATACTTGGGTGACCATAAGGAGGGAGGTGGTGCACAAGGAATGGAAACTTAACATGGTCTGACAAAGGGACACAAACAGTTTAAATTGCAAATATTGTTCTTAACCCTTTCACTGGAAGAGGGCAGCAATGCATTGCTTTGTGGAGGCCCTTTACTGGAATAGCAAAAGTAGAAGAAACACTTGAACATTATTATTTCACAAATAAAAGTAAGCAAACAATACAGCTAAGGTGCAGGTAAAAAAGTCAGTAGGATGTTTGTGCACTAAAGGAAGATAATTTATCTTAGACTGTAAATTTCTAAGTTTTTAATCTTGTGTCGGTGCTTTGGAAAAAAGCTTTATTTACATGTGTTTTTAATCTCAAATAAAGGGCCCTCCATTCTTTTAATGTGTTAATATTGTTTTTGCCTTGTACTTAACCCCTGAATAGCGCTGTGGAATATGTGTTCAATACAATTAAAGGATATTATTATTATTATTATTATTATTATTATTATTAAATTATCAATATCTGCAGAAGAAGAGAGTTACTAACGCCACTCTAAAACTCCTAAAAAGATCAATGTGGACACATTTTTCAATTTTTTTTCAATAAATTGTACATGATAATGGGTAAAATGTTTTTAGCAAGCAAAACACAGATAAGCAATCACAACCTTAATATTGTGAAACTTTTATATGGTATGTTTCTTTACTGTGTGGCTCCATTTTACTTCCTTCCCTGCTGCTATCTATTACTTTCTCAGATGTGTGTGTCCTTGTAAACTAATTAGCTTCATTTTAGTCCTGCTAAGACCACTGGCAGATGTAACTATCACAATCTTATTGGGCCGGTAGACAATCCCAGTGTTTTCAAACTCTATTCCATCCAGAATCTGCTAAAACCAAACTGGTAGATTTGACAGCAACATAAATAAAATAAAAAAAATAGTTGCTGTATTTTTTTACATTCTAAAAACATGTTGCACATTTTTTATTTAATTCTTCGATATAGTAAATTTAAGAAAATATGATCACAGTGGTCCTTTAAAATGAGCAAAGAACAGAAGACAATCATATGTATCACTCATTTGTCACTTCCTCATTATAACTAATTAAAATATAATCTTTATTGTTAAGACACCCTCATCAAGTGGTATTGTTTAAATAAACCACTTCTGATGGTAGGAGATAAATACAAGTAGCTTTTTTTTACAAGCCATATTGTTTAGGATGAGGGAAAATCCCCAATAGACTCTCTGGGCCTCATTCAAATGTGATTTGGCCAATTGAATAGGGCTCTATATAAGCACAGAGTATATATTTTTTTACAGAAGTTTTTAGTTGGGTAAGATTTTGCTTTTGGATAGAAGTTTACTAAATAAAAACTTATATAAAAATATGCTGTGTGCTTATATAGGACCCTATTCAATTGGCCAAATCGCATTTGAATGAGGCCCTCTGTCTGCAGTAATATTCATGGCTGTCTGGGGGAGATCAGTGCTGGACCCCCTAGTAATATTATTCATGTTGCTGCCTATATTTATATATAGTATCAGCATTCTTGGAGCAGAGGGTGGCTGGGAGATCAATACAATCCAGTCACGGATCTCGCTGCCCGTGCTGTCAGCATTAGATAACACAGATAACAACCCATACATGAGTCAATGAGTATACTTTATCTGAAATTCACTGGTAAGGATAAGGCAGATCAAACCTGCTGTTTACTATCTCCATGTGGCTTTTGTGTTATTTTTGGTAATTTAGTCAAAAATGTTGCATTAGAAACCAAATTCACTTAAAGGTATATGCAAGTGAGCTGGATTATGAATGCATCTGATAGATGAGAATTAGTCAATGATGAAAAACATGTTTGCATGAAAAAATACCAAAATAAACATTTAAACAGTTACCCTAAAGTTTGCTGAATTTCTTGCATTTGCAAACTGTTTTCTATCTATGTTGACACCCCCTTAAAATCCAGTGAAATTAGCATACATAATACATTGTGCCTTTTTGGTCTGTGAACTGAGCTGCTTCTTTCCTTTAGATTTCTGTAATACCGAGAACAAGGACTGTGTCCCGTCATTCACTGATTGTTTTATCTTTATGCCAGGTGATACTTACCCCAGCCCCAGTGATTTGCCCCTGTAACCCCCACAGCCCCAGTGATTTACCCCCTCACCTCCCCCAGCCCCAGTGAATTGCCCCATCACCTGTCACAGCCCCAGTGAATTGCCCCTGTGATCTCTCCCAGCCCCAGTGAATTGCATGGACTCACTCACACACAGACACATGCACTCACACAGATCATAAATCAAGCATAAATGCTCATTCGCCTAAAATAAACAGATCAGAATAGGAAGAAGTTGTTGAAATGTTTGGTTTCAGTACAATTATAATTTGTCTGAATTTATTAAGGAGAGGGTGTATGTATAAAGAGCAACCGTGTAACCGCTCAAACATTTTTACTTGAATGTCGATTTATGGTGCTTCAAGGACTCAGTGTAGCAGCCTCATCTAGCTGGCTGCATACAGCATTGCATTACAAAAATGAACCCTCCCAGTAGCCTAGCTCAATCCTGGGGGTATAAACATCACCTGCAACAGTTTTTTTTATTTTAATGCAAAGTTAAAAAAACATAGTGCATGCAAGTAAATGTAATCATACACTACTGAATCCCCTCTATCAGATGCATTCATAACCCAGCTCACTTGCATATACCTTTAATATTAGAAGCCACTTAATCAGAAAATAAAGAATCAGGACCTTTCCTGTTATCTGCCTGACACTTTGTTGTTAGGGTTAACGTTAGGCTCAGGTTTAGGGTAGTGGAGGGCAGATAATAATAAAGATCCAAGAACCCTATGCTAATTATATTTTTAGAGGAAAAAAAATGTTTACACTAAATCTTAAAGGGATATGAAAGGTTTATAGATTTTATAGGTATACACTATCCTTGAGTATCCATTTACTTTTTTTTCTCATTCAGTTTTTATTGAGTATTCTTCAAAATCGTGACAGAGTATATAATACATCCACAGTGTTTCTGTAACTATCATAAGCATATTTAGCTTTCTTAATACAGAACCATAAGATGAAGAAAAGCAAAACAAAACCCACATAATCACACCAAAGCCTTTGAATACATAGAAAAGCTTATGCCTCGCCATTGCCACTCTGAGTTGAGGCCATGGTTGCAACCCCCTTCCACAATTGCTGAATTTTATTGCATGACCACCCAGTGTGTAGGAACGAGCCTGTATCTGGGCATCTGCGGAAGCAACTAGGATCCTTTACCACTTTCCATTTAAATAATTTCTGCAGTGTCATGTAGACTCTATGCAGCACCTTGATGGAAGTCTCCCACATCCCTTTCCCAGAGCGTCATGTATTTCTACTTTTGTGGATGCGGATTTGTATTCAAGAATTCATAAAGGTAGCTTACATTTTTTTTAGTATAGGGGAGGGTATCACATATAGTGGATATAAAAAGTCTACACACCCCTGTTAAAATGTCAGGTTTCTGTGCTGTAAAAAAATGAGACAATGATAAATCATTTCAGAACTTTTTCCACCTTTAATGTGACCTATAAACTGTACAACTCAATTGAAAAACAAACTGAAATATTTTAGGTGGAGGGAAGAAAAATAAAAAAATAAAATAATGTGGTTGCATAAGTCTGCACACCCTCTTATAACTGGGGATGTAGCTGTGTTCAGAATGAAGCAATCACATTCCAAATCGTGTTAAATAGGAGTCAGCATACACCTGCCATCATTTAAAGTGCCTCTGATTAACCCCAAATAAAGTTCAGCTGTTCTAGTTGGTCTTTCCTGAAATGTTCTTAGTCGCACCCCACAGCAAAAGCCATGGTCCACAGACAGCTTCCAAAATATCAGAGGGATCATCTCATTGTTAAAAAGTATCAGTCAGGAGAAGGGTACAAAATAATTTCCAATGCATTAGATATACCATGGAACACAGTGAAGATATGGCACAACAGTGACATTACCAAGAACTGGAGCTCCCTCCAAAATCGATGAAAAGATGAGAAGAAAACTGGTCTGGGAGGCTACCAAGAGGCCTACAGCAACATTAAAGGAGCTGCAGGAATATCTGGCAAGTACTGGCTGTGTGGTACATGTGACAACAATCTCCTGTATTCTTCATATGTCTGGGCTATGGGGTAGAGTGTCAAAACGAAAGCCTTTTCTTACGAAGAAAAACATCCAAGCCAGGCTACATTTTGCAAAAACACATCTGAAGTCTCCCAAAAGCATGTGGAAAAAGGTGTTATGGTCTGATGAAACCAAGGTTGAACTTTTTGGCCATAATTCCAAAAGATATGTTTGGCGCAAAAACAACACTGCACATCACCAAAAGAACACCATACCCACAGTGAAGCATGGTGGTGGCAGCATCATGCTTTGGGGCTGTTTTTCTTCAGCTGGAACTGGGGCCTTAGTTAAGATAGAGGGAATTATGAACAGTTCCAAATACCAGTCAATATTGGCACAAAACCTTCAGGCTTCTGCTAGAAAGCTGAACATGAAGAGGAACTTCATCTTTCAGCATGACAACGACCCAAAGCATACATCCAAATCAACAAAGGAATGGCTTCACCAGAAGAAGATTAAAGTTTTGGAATGGCCCAGCCAGAGCCCAGACCTGAATCCGATTGAAAATCTGTGGGGTGATCTGAAGAGGGCTGTGCACAGGAGATGCCCTCGCAATCTGACAGGTTTGGAGTGTTTTTGCAAAGAAGAGTGGGCAAATCTTGCCAAGTCAAAATGTGCCATGCTGATAGGCTCATACCCAAAAAGACTGAGTGCTGTAATAAAATCAAAAGGTGCTTCAACAAAGTATTAGTTTAAGGGTGTGCATACTTATGCAACCATATTATTTTATTTTTATATTTTTTTCTTTCCTCTACCTAAAAGATTTCAGTTTGTTTTTCAATTGAGTTGTACAGTTTATAGGTCACATTAAAGGTGGAAAAAGTTCTGAAATGATTTATCTTTGTCTCATTTTTTTACAGCACAGAAACCTGACATTTTAACAGGGGTGTGTAGACTTTTTATATCCACTGTAACTTAGTAAACCAGTTACTTGTCATACCTCCCGATAAATGTACAAGTTTCCTTATAAAGTGTTGTATTCTGAGATATGTGAAATGCTCCTCCAATGGCAGGTTAAACCTATCTCTTAGATCTTCAAAGTGTATCCATTTACTTTTATGTATTTAATATTATAAAGAATTGCCTATAAGTTTTTTTTTCTGCCTAAAACTATAAAAATTGTAGCTGTTTGGGTCTGCCCTATGTAACAGAGTGTGAGGTGCAGTGTTTCAAATTAGCCAATCAGTGATCTCTTTCAGGTAGCATCTTGCAGAATGTTGCCACTTATTGGTTAGTATGAGACACTGCACACTGTGTATGTAGAAGTACACTATCTTCGTGAGTAACAGAGGGGAGAAACCTGTTACAAACTATATGTTCAATGTTAGGCAGTAAAAACAAAGCGCTTCTTGATAAAATAAAAAAATTACTTAAGATGAAATAGATACACAGGGATATTAAATTAATAGAGAAAATCATAAACCTTCCATATCCCCTTTAATTGTAGTTAGATACAGTTCTCTTTCATTTATTTTTGCACAAATTTGAACAGAGTACATTTTAACTGTAGATAAGTTAATCAATAATCTATCTGCAACTATTGTGGTGGCATGTTTAAAGTGTTAGGTTCTCCTCATCCTTCTTTGCCCTGAGGACCTGCAGATAAAGTTTCAGGGGCCGGCTGTTGACAACCACTGCTCTGCAATACATTGCAAATGAAGTGCAAAAACACTTCAATGGTTAGTAGCAAATTAATGTTAAACTCTATTAGCACATGCTGCTCATAAATGAAGGTGTGATATTTATTTCAGTGTAGATAAGGGGATTTCCATTTTAATTTACACCAAGCTTTCACTGGAAAGTGTGAATCCATCCGTCCTTCAGCAGAAGAAGAACCAGAGTATAATGACAAATCATACCTTTTACTGCTCCCGGTCTAATAAGAACCAATGGCTGTGTTAATACATGATGAGAATATCAGCATTCACTGACCTGAAAAGATACAAATACCAAAATTCACTAAGGTGTGAGGCATGAGGCTGGAGAGATGAGTAAAGGTCTTGCAGGCCATCTTCTCATTGAGGATATTATTGGACTTTACTAGGTATATAATATCCCTGTGTATCTATTTACCTTTATGTACTTTATTTTTTTAAGATGTGCTTATAAGGTCTGTTTTTACTGCCTAAAATCAAACAAATAGTCCCTGTATGGGTCTTCCCTCTTGCAGCATATGCAGACACAGACTCTGTAGGGCTGGATGTGCAGTGTAGTGTCCTAACCTATCAGGGACCACATCTCAGCAGCATGTTGTAGAATGTTTCTGGGAAATGGTTAGTATGAGACACAGCACAGCAAGTACAGCAAAGTCTGTGTCTGCCTATGATACATTGGGCCATCCCAAGTAGGGACTGTTTTTTTTATTCTAAACAGTAAAAATAGAGCTTATAAGCACTTCTTTATAAAATGATGGATATATAAGTAAATAGATACCCAGGGATATTATATACCTAGTAACATCCAGAAAACGTTTATTTTCCTTTAACATGCATATTGGATCTACCTTCCACTGTAACAAAAATAACAAACAGTGGCCAATTATAATGCACTGATCTAATGTCATTTCTAAATGACACAGCAAAAGTTATGTTATTCCAGAAAATAAGCGTACGCTCAGTTAGCTAAATAATAACAGTCACAGAGAATTGTAAGTGATAACGTCTTATCAATATTCTGATCTGTACCAACTGGGCATGTTCATCTTCTTTATCAAGGAAGACAAAATATAGTATAGAAGAACTTGATAATAAGCTAAAATGATGACTCACAGTAGTGTATTTCATGGTGGGCTCTGTATACCACAGAGGTACCCTGGGTTAGGGGGGTGCAGTTCCTTGACCCCACAGGACAGGGGAATAGGAATAGGAAGTGGTTAGCTGTGAGTGGTGTGGTTTAGAAGGCTGTCTTGGGTCCTTTCCCTTTTGAAATTCGCCAAACATTTGCCAGCTGCAAATTTTCAGTGCCCATATCATAGAGGTAGAGTTAGGTAAACTTTTAAGGTTATAGTGCGGGTTAGTTTAAGGGTTAGGGTAACCTTCTAAGGTTACAACTTGTGTGAAAAATCGGCAGCACTGCAAAATATCTGCAGCGCCATCTAGCGGCCACTTGCCGGCACTTCAGCTGTCAGTGGTGGCGAATTTCAAATGGGATAGATCCCTATCTTATGCTTTCAGCGCCATTGTGCCCCCAGCTAGCCACCCCATCCCAATAAAAAAAAAAAAGGGGAAGGGTCTGTTTATAATGTTATTAATGATCTATGTTAACAAAAAAATGTGGCCACAAGTCCACCGGGGCTTGTAGAACAGGTTACTGCCTTGGGGGTCATCCAAGCCCGTAGACCCGGGCTTGGATGACCTCCAAGGCAGTAACTCGATCTTCAAGCCCGGCGGACTGTGGCCACAAATGACAGTATTGGCTAGCGGCAATGTGCCAGATAGCCAATGTACTACATGTCATCCTCATGTCTTCCAATGTGTCCCCCATCATTTACAGTACTGTACAGTGCTTCCTTGAATTTATTTTTAACTTTTTAGTTTGGCGGGCTTGCACTCTGATCTGCGGGCTAACGCCTACGATCAGGTCCAACCCTGCCAAAGCTAACGGCCGATTGTCTGTCTTGCAATCGGCCGTAGGAAGAGGTGTGCTGCGGCCCTTTTCATTTGATTAGCAACGTAGCAGTAGGGCTACAAAGGGCCGCAGCACCCTCGCAAGGAATCACAGCTTTGCGGCCCTGTGGCTTGTTTAGCTCCAACATGCTACCTGGGTCTATTTAATATGGTTTATTATACCACCTGGGCCGTGCTTGGGTCACGTATTACCCCAGAACAGAGAAAGGACAGCTATCTATGGAGATTAGTCGCTTAGTATTAACCACGTGTTTGTCAGCTAAGGACTACCATAGATACAGCCTAGCAACTCTGCAAACAGAAACACAAGTACAGAATATGCACACAAAAAAACAGTAACTATTTCCTTAAAGAAGAAACAAAACAATGTTTGTTGTTAGTAAATGAGTGAACATTACTGTGTCTGGAGGGATCTTACTATGTCAATAAAGATCAATGTTTATCTTTAGCAATGATTCACAAAGTGACACAAAGAATTGCTTACAATCTAAAGCAGGGGTGTCCAATTCAGTTTTGGTGGGCACACAGGCCTGGATTTGAGGATATCCTTGTTGCACCCAGGTGATACTATCACTTCTTCAGTCATGCTGATTAACTCACCTGTGCACAGAAAGGAAATCCTCAAATTCAGGCTTGTGTGCGGCTCACCAGGACCAAACTTGGATACCCCTGATCTAAAGGGAAGTAAATTGTGAACAAAAGGGATTTCTTTTAATGTAAGACAAAAATGCTCAGCAGATATTAGGGCTTTTGTAGGGGTAGTTGGGACATTGTGAGCCAGTTTTAGACATGAAATTAATTTAGATTAATGCAAATAGTATATACAAAAATACAAATAGACTTTTAATTAGACAAAATATTTTCACGTACACTGATGCAATTATTAAACAATAAAACAAATCTAGTTTCTGCCCGCAGATACAATCTAAACGTTTGCTGTATTTCATAGATTTTTGTTTTATTTAATTGTTTTTTTTAAATCTGAGGTTATATGTATCTTTGTACCAGTGTCTGTGTAATGTGTCTGTGGTAATATTATATTTATATACCAGTGTCAGTGTGTAATGTGTCTGTGGTAATATTATATTTATATACCGGTGTCTGTGTGTAATGTGTCTGTGGTAATATTATATTTATATACCGGTGTCTGTGTGTAATGTGTCTGTGGTAATATTATATTTATATACCGGTGTCTGTGTGTAATGTGTCTGTGGTAATATTATATTTATATACTGGTGTTATTGTGTAATGTGTCTGTAGTAATATTATATTTATATACCGGTGTCTGTGTGTAATGTGTCTGTGGTAATATTATATTTATATACCGGTGTCATTGTGTAATGTGTGTCTGTGGTAATATTATATTTATATACCGGTGTCTGTGTGTAATGTGTCTGTGGTAATATTATATTTATATACTGGTGTTATTGTGTAATGTGTCTGTAGTAATATTATATTTATATACCGGTGTCTGTGTGTAATGTGTCTGTGGTAATATTATATTTATATACCGTGTCTGTGTGTAATGTGTCTGTGGTAATATTATATTTATATACCAGTGTCTGTGTGTAATGTGTGTCTGTGGTAATATTATATTTATATACCGGTGTCTGTGTGTAATGTGTGTCTGTGGTAATATTATATTTATATACCGGTGTCTGTGGTAATATTATATTTATATACCAGTGTCTGTGTGTAATGTGTGTCTGTGGTAATATTATATTTATATACCGTGTCTGTGTGTAATGTGTCTGTGGTAATATTATATTTATATACCGGTGTCTGTGTGTAATGTGTGTCTGTGGTAATATTATATTTATATACCGGTGTCTGTGTGTAATGTGTGTCTGTGGTAATATTATATTTATATACCGTGTCTGTGTGTAATGTGTCTGTGGTAATATTATATTTATATACCGTGTCTGTGTGTAATGTGTCTGTGGTAATATTATATTTATATACCGTGTCTGTGTGTAATGTGTCTGTGGTAATATTATATTTATATACCGGTGTCTGTGTGTAATGTGTGTCTGTGGTAATATTATATTTATATACCGGTGTCTGTGTGTAATGTGTGTCTGTGGTAATATTATATTTATATACCGTGTCTGTGTGTAATGTGTCTGTGGTAATATTATATTTATATACCGTGTCTGTGTGTAATGTGTCTGTGGTAATATTATATTTATATACCGTGTCTGTGTGTAATGTGTGTCTGTGGTAATATTATATTTATATACCGTGTCAGTGTGTAATGTGTGTCTGTGGTAATATTATATTTATATACCGGTGTTATTATGTAATGTGTCTGTGGTAATATTATATTTATATACCGGTGTCTGTGTGTAATGTGTCTGTGGTAATATTATATTTATATACCAGTGTCTGTGTGTAATGTGTCTGTGGTAATATTATATTTATATACCGGTGTCTGTGTGTAATGTGTCTGTGGTAATATTATATTTATATACCGGTGTCTGTGTGTAATGTGTCTGTGGTAATATTATATTTATATACCGGTGTTATTATGTAATGTGTCTGTGGTAATATTATATTTATATACTGGTGTTATTGTGTAATGTGTCTGTGGTAATATTATATTTATATACCGGTGTCTGTGTGTAATGTGTCTGTGGTAATATTATATTTATATACCAGTGTCTGTGTGTAATGTGTCTGTGGTAATATTATATTTATATACCGGTGTCTGTGTGTAATGTGTGTCTGTGGTAATATTATATTTATATACCGGTGTCTGTGTGTAATGTGTGTCTGTGGTAATATTATATTTATATACCGGTGTCTGTGTGTAATGTGTGTCTGTGGTAATATTATATTTATATACCGGTGTCTGTGTGTAATGTGTCTGTGGTAATATTATATTTATATACCGGTGTCTGTGTGTAATGTGTCTGTGGTAATATTATATTTATATACCGGTGTCTGTGTGTAATGTGTCTGTGGTAATATTATATTTATATACCGGTGTCTGTGTGTAATGTGTGTCTGTGGTAATATTATATTTATATACCGGTGTCTGTGTGTAATGTGTGTCTGTGGTAATATTATATTTATATACCGGTGTCTGTGTGTAATGTGTCTGTGGTAATATTATATTTATATACCGGTGTCATTGTGTAATGTGTGTCTGTGGTAATATTATATTTATATACCGGTGTCTGTGTGTAATGTGTCTGTGGTAATATTATATTTATATACTGGTGTTATTGTGTAATGTGTCTGTGGTAATATTATATTTATATACCGGTGTCTGTGTGTAATGTGTCTGTGGTAATATTATATTTATATACCGGTGTCTGTGTGTAATGTGTCTGTGGTAATATTATATTTATATACCGGTGTCATTGTGTAATGTGTGTCTGTGGTAATATTATATTTATATACCGGTGTCTGTGTGTAATGTGTCTGTGGTAATATTATATTTATATACCGGTGTCTGTGTGTAATGTGTCTGTGGTAATATTATATTTATATACCAGTGTCTGTGTGTAATGTGTCTGTGGTAATATTATATTTATATACCGGTGTCTGTGTGTAATGTGTCTGTGGTAATATTATATTTATATACCGGTGTCTGTGTGTAATGTGTCTGTGGTAATATTATATTTATATACCGTGTCTGTGTGTAATGTGTCTGTGGTAATATTATATTTATATACCGGTGTCTGTGTGTAATGTGTGTCTGTGGTAATATTATATTTATATACCGTGTCTGTGTGTAATGTGTCTGTGGTAATATTATATTTATATACCGGTGTCTGTGTGTAATGTGTCTGTGGTAATATTATATTTATATACCAGTGTCTGTGTGTAATGTGTCTGTGGTAATATTATATTTATATACTGGTGTTATTGTGTAATGTGTGTCTGTGGTAATATTATATTTATATACCAGTGTCTGTGTGTAATGTGTCTGTGGTAATATTATATTTATATACCGGTGTCTGTGTGTAATGTGTCTGTGGTAATATTATATTTATATACCGGTGTCTGTGTGTAATGTGTGTCTGTGGTAATATTATATTTATATACCAGTCCCTGTGTGTAATGTGTCTGTGGTAATATTATATACCGGTGTCTGTGTGTAATGTGTCTGTGGTAATATTATATTTATATACCGGTGTCTGTGTGTAATGTGTCTGTGGTAATATTATATTTATATACCGGTGTCTGTGTGTAATGTGTCTGTGGTAATATTATATTTATATACCGGTGTCTGTGTGTAATGTGTCTGTGGTAATATTATATTTATATACCGGTGTCTGTGTGTCTGTGGTAATATTATATTAAGTTGTGTTCATGGTGTTATGCATTTAGTCTCTCACAGATAACTACTCCAATGTTAAGAACTGACAACAGTGTAATTCAAGCCTTACGTCACGCGCTCAGTAATTAGTTGGTTTGTCCCACGCCGCTATCTGTCGAGCAGGTCTTGATCCTTCTGCAAATATACTCCGCCCAAATCTTACATAACCACGCCTTACGCAGTGACCACGCCTTTATACGGTCACTTCTCCCCGCTCTTGCCCCGCCTCCTCTTTTAAGACTCTACTTTTTACAACGCCCCCTCACTGAAACCAACACCCAATAGCATGCCCCTTTCCTATTGCCCGCCCCGTTACGTCAGCTGACCGTGCTCTCGCTGTCAGGAGTTGATGCGGGGATTGAGAGCAGGTGAGACGGTAGGAGAGATAGGAGAGCCCGGGGATACAGCAAGGTGAGTGTGTGCACTCCGTGTTAGGTCTTATACATAGACGGAGAGGCCTCGGGACTAACGTGAGACCCTGGACATGATGGCTCAGAAGAGGCCCAAGATGCGAGGCGAGATAAAAATAAAGATTCTACATGTGAGGGAGGCAGGAGAGACCCTGGGTGTGAGGGGGAGGCAGAGAGGAGAGACCCTGTGTGTGAGAAGGGGGGAGAGGAGAGACCCTGTGTGTGAGGGGGAGGCAGAGAAGAGAGACCCTGTGTGTGAGGGGGAGGCAGAGAGGAGAGACCCTGTGTGTGAGGGGGAGGCAGAGAGGAGAGACCCTGTGTGTGAGGGGGAGGCAGAGAGGAGAGACCCTGTGTGTGAGGGGGAGAGAGGAGAGACCCTGTGTGTGAGGGGGAGAGAGGAGAGACCCTGTGTGTGAGGGGGAGAGAGGAGAGACCCTGTGTGTGAGGGGGAGAGAGGAGAGACCCTGTGTGTGAGGGGGAGGCAGAGAAGAGAGACCCTGTATGTGAGGGGGAGAGAGGAGAGACCCTGTGTGTGAGGGGGAGAGAGGAGAGACCCTGTGTGTGAGGGGGGGCAGAGAGGAGAGACCCTGTGTGTGAGGGGGGGCAGAGAGGAGAGACCCTGTGTGTGAGGGGGGGGGCAGAGAGGAGAGACCCTGTGTGTGAGGGGGGGGGCAGAGAGGAGAGACCCTGTGTGTGAGGGGGAGGCAGAGAGGAGAGACCCTGTGTGTGAGGGGGGGGGCAGAGAGGAGAGACCCTGTGTGTGAGGGGGGGGGGGCAGAGAGGAGAGACCCTGTGTGTGAGGGGGGGGGGCAGAGAGGAGAGACCCTGTGTGTGAGGGGGGGGGGGGCAGAGAGGAGAGACCCTGTGTGTGAGGGGGAGGCAGAGAGGAGAGACCCTGTGTGTGAGGGGGGGGGGCAGAGAGGAGAGACCCTGTGTGTGAGGGGGGGGGGCAGAGAGTAGAGACCCTGTGTGTGAGGGGGGGGGGCAGAGAGGAGAGACCCTGTGTGTGAGGGGGGGGGGCAGAGAGTAGAGACCCTGTGTGTGAGGGGGAGGCAGAGAGGAGAGACCCTGTGTGTGAGGGGGAGGCAGAGAGGAGAGACCCTGTGTGTGAGGGGGGGCAGAGAGGAGAGACCCTGTGTGTGAGGGGGGGGGGCAGAGAGGAGAGACCCTGTGTGTGAGGGGGGGGGCAGAGAGGAGAGACCCTGTGTGTGAGGGGGAGGCAGAGAGGAGAGACCCTGTGTGTGAGGGGGGGGGGCAGAGAGGAGAGACCCTGTGTGTGAGGGGGGGGGGCAGAGAGGAGAGACCCTGTGTGTGAGGGGGGGGGGCAGAGAGTAGAGACCCTGTGTGTGAGGGGGAGGCAGAGAGGAGAGACCCTGTGTGTGAGGGGGAGGCAGAGAGGAGAGACCCTGTGTGTGAGGGGGAGGCAGAGAGGAGAGACCCTGTGTGTGAGGGGGAGGCAGAGAGGAGAGACCCTGTGTGTGAGGGGGAGGTAGAGAGGAGAGACCCTGTGTGTGAGGGGGAGGCAGAGAGGAGAGACCCTGTGTGTGAGGGGGGGGCAGAGAGGAGAGACCCTGTGTGTGAGGGGGGGGCAGAGAGGAGAGACCCTGTGTGTGAGGGGGGGGCAGAGAGGAGAGACCCTGTGTGTGAGGGGGGGGGGCAGAGAGGAGAGACCCTGTGTGTGAGGGGGGGGGCAGAGAGGAGAGACCCTGTGTGTGAGGGGGGGGGGGCAGAGAGGAGAGACCTTGTGTGTGAGGGGGGGGGGGGCAGGCAGGAGAGACCTTGTGTGTGTGCGCAAGGGGGAGGCAGGCAGGAGAGAGCCTGTGTGTGTGTGCGCGCGAGGGGGAGGCAGGCAGGAGAGAGCCTGTGTGTGTGTGCGCGCGAGGGGGAGGCAGGCAGGCAGGAGAGACCCTGTGTGTGTGTGCGCGCGCGGCAGGCAGGAGAGACCTTGTGTGTGTGCGCGCGAGGGGGAGGCAGGCAGGAGAGAGCCTGTGTGTGTGTGTGTGTGTGTGTGTGTGCGCGAGGGGGAGGCAGGCAGGAGAGACCCTGGGTGTGAGGGGGAGGCAGGCAGGAGAGACCCTGGGTGTGAGGGGGAGGCAGGCAGGAGAGACCCTGGGTGTGAGGGGGAGGCAGGCAGGAGAGACCCTGTGTGTGTGTGCGAGGGGGAGGCAGGCAGGAGAGACCCTGTGTGTGAGGGGGAGGCAGGCAGGAGAGACCCTGTGTGTGAGGGGGAGGCAGGCAGGAGAGACCCTGTGTATGTGAGTGAGGCAGGCAGGAGAGACCCTGTGTATGTGAGTGAGGCAGGCGGGAGAGACCATGTGTATGTGAGTGAGTGAGGCAGGCAGGCAGGCAGGAGAGACCCTGTGTGTGTGTGTGTGTGTGAGTGAGGCAGGCAGGCAGGAGAGACCCTGTGTGTTTGTGTGTGCGCGCGAGGGGGAGGCAGGCAGGAGAGACCCTGTGTGTTTGTGTGTGCGCGCGAGGGGGAGGCAGGCAGGAGAGACCCTGTGTGTGTGTGTGTGTGTGTGTGTGAGGGGGAGGCAGGCAGGAGAGAGCCTGTGTGTGTGCGCGAGGGGGAGGCAGGCAGGAGAGAGCCTGTGTGTGTGCGCGAGGGGGAGGCAGGCAGGAGAGAGCCTGTGTGTGTGTGTGTGTGTGTGTGTGTGTGCGTGCGCGCGCGAGGGGGAGGCAGGCAGGAGAGACCCTGGGTGTGAGGGGGAGGCAGGCAGGACAGACCCTGGGTGTGTGTGCGAGGGGGAGGCAGGCAGGAGAGACCCTGGGTGTGAGGGGGAGGCAGGCAGGAGAGACCCTGGGTGTGAGGGGGAGGCAGGCAGGAGAGACCCTGTGTGTGTGTGTGTGTGTGTGTGTGCGCGAGGGGGAGGCAGGCAGGAGAGAGCCTGTGTGTGTGCGCGAGGGGGAGGCAGGCAGGAGAGAGCCTGTGTGTGTGCGCGAGGGGGAGGCAGGCAGGAGAGAGCCTGTGTGTGTGCGCGAGGGGGAGGCAGGCAGGAGAGAGCCTGTGTGTGTGTGTGTGTGCGCGCGCGCGCGCGCGGGGGAGGCAGGCAGGAGAGACCCTGGGTGTGAGGGGGAGGCAGGCAGGACAGACCCTGGGTGTGTGTGCGAGGGGGAGGCAGGCAGGAGAGACCCTGGGTGTGAGGGGGAGGCAGGCAGGAGAGACCCTGGGTGTGAGGGGGAGGCAGGCAGGAGAGACCCTGGGTGTGAGGGGGAGGCAGGCAGGAGAGACCCTGGGTGTGAGGGGGAGGCAGGCAGGAGAGACCCTGGGTGTGTGTGGGGGAGGCAGGCAGGAGAGACCCTGTGTGTGAGGGGGAGGCAGGCAGGAGAGACCCTGTGTGTGAGGGGGAGGCAGGCAGGAGAGACCCTGGGTGTGTGTGGGGGAGGCAGGCAGGAGAGAGCCTGTGTGTGTGTGCGCGAGGGGGAGGCAGGCAGGAGAGAGCCTGTGTGTGTGTGTGCGTGAGGGGGAGGCAGGCAGGAGAGACCCTGGGTGTGAGGGGGAGGCAGGCAGGAGAGACCCTGTGTGTGAGGGGGAGGCAGGCAGGAGAGACCCTGGGTGTGTGTGTGTGAGGGGGAGGCAGGCAGGAGAGACCCTGTGTGTGAGGGGGAGGCAGGCAGGAGAGACCCTGTGTGTTGAGCTATTTTGTGCACTTACTCCTTTACATTGTAGCAGAGGGGCATTTCTTCAGTGTTGTCACATGGAAAGATATAATAAAATATGTACACAAATGTGAGGGGTGTAATCACTTTTGTGAGATACTGTATATTTTACTGTATGAGCTGCCTGTACGTACTGATCACACTATTTTCTGAAGGATAAATATGTAATGTGTATGTGCTGGTGGTTTATGAAACTGTAATATATTAATAGTTGAATATGTAGGAAAGCCCCTGTGTGGGTATTCCTTTTTGAAACAGGAACCCGAGCTGATGCACATATGTCCATTTTATTTATATACTAGCGACTTGCCCGTCAAAAATGACAGGGCAATAAAATTGTAATGCTGTTTGCCACAGACATTAATTTTTTTGGTGGTCCGAGATCCTTCGGCGCTCATTGCGAGGCTGTTGGTTGTTGTATTGTTTTTTCTGATAGGCGCTTTTGCTGTTATTGTTTGGTCGGCGCTGATCTGCTTTTTGCGCTTATTGCAAGGCTTTGTGTGTTATGAGCAGCGTTGTGTCTCGTCGGGTGCGAAGTGAATGGCTTTTGTGTTTATTGCGAGTTTTTTTTTTTTTTGGGGGGGGGTATAGGTTTTTTTTGTATGGTAATTAAATAATTAATAAATTAATATACCTATTTTGAAGTAATATATGCAGGAAGCGTTGTGCTGTCTGTTTTCATGTTTCTGCAGCATATAATGTAGATTTGCACTGTTGTGGAGCTGAGGTGTAAGTGTCAGCAATGTGTGTAGTGTTAATAGGCTGCGTGCGCGAGGGGAAGCCGTTAGGGTAGTTGTGTATTTCCGCATTCTGTAAATTAGTGTTGTAAAATGGTGGTGAATGTGTGTGGTACGCGGGTGTGGATGATTTAGCGTCCTTACTAAAAGTGTAGCTGGTAACTCGTACGGCTTTTTTGAAAATCCGTATGTGTTTGGTGGTGTTTTTCGGGTGTCTAAACTCGGAATTTTGACTTAAATTGAGGTGTAACTTCACTTTCAGAGGTCCCGGGTGCCCCCCTTTGCTGTGGGTAAGCTTTTTATGTATTTTTTGTGTGTATTTAGTGTGTTTTTAATGTTTTCAGCTGCGCGCGGTTCGTCCGTTAAGGTCATACATTTTTGTGTAAGTCCGTATTTAGTGATTGCGTGTTAGATCTATAAAGTGCCGCCTGTGTGGGTGTTTGTAACCGCGTGTGAGGCACTCATTGCAGCCGACGTTGGAGCCTCCACCTTCCACAAATGCGGCCCCTCGATTTGCGGACCAAACTGCGTCCCTTGCTTCCAGAGGGATGCAGTGCTTGCGAGCTCGCAAAGCGTTACGACGATTCGTTGTTTTGACAACTATTATATATATATATACTAGAATATTGCCCGTCAATAAATGACGGCAATGAAATTGTAAGTGAGCTGATGGTGTTTGGTGTATGATAATGAAATAAATAATACATTATTAAAGGAATATACTTTACCTATTTGTAAGTAATATATGCAGCAAGAATTGTGCTGAAGAGCTAACAATCTGTTTTGCTGTTCCTGCAGCATACAATGTAGGTTTGCACTGTTGTGGAGCTGAGGTATAAGTGTCAGCA
The DNA here is from genome assembly GCA_027410445.1 of Discoglossus pictus. NCBI lineage: Eukaryota > Metazoa > Chordata > Amphibia > Anura > Alytidae > Discoglossus > Discoglossus pictus. Next base: position 107,127,354 of record CM050173.1, read on the forward strand.
ATGTGTGCAGTGTAAATATGCTGCGTGTGCGAAGGGAAGCCGTTAGTGTAGCTGTGTACTTCCGCATTGTGTAAGTTAGTGTTGTAATATGGCGGCGAATGTGTATGTGGTACGCTGCTGTGTATGATGGTAAGAGTGTATCTTGTAGCGTGTACAGGTTTTTTGAAAATGCTTACGTGCTTGGTGGTGTTTTGCGTGTTTAGGGTCCTGTAGCCTCGTTTTCGTTTTTCGCCTGCCATTTTTTCTCTCGCTTAGTGGATTTTCGGGTCTCTAAACTCCTTGCTGTGGGTATGTTTTTCTTAATGTATTTTTTGTGTGTTTATTGTTTTTCTAATGTTTTCGGGTTCGTGCCGGTCGGCTGTTAAAGTTGTATTTTTGCGAGGTAGTAATGTTATTTTTTCTAAGTCGCTCGTCTCGTATTTGTCGTAAGTTTGTAAATGTTGCGAGGTCCGCAGTTGCTGGCAAGGAGCGCTTTCGGCGCTCCATGCCAGCAACTGTGGCCCTTGCTTTGCGAGCCCAAAGCGTTAGCAACATCTGCTTGCTCACAACTATATATATATATATATATATATATATATATATATATATATATATATATATATATATAAAATAATATGTCTTAAAGGAAGCCATATTTGAAAAATGGCTATGGATTGAAGTGTGAGGCGTTTGTGGGAACATTTGCATGTCCCAGCTCAGCTTCCCAGAATGCAGTGTAATAACTTTTTCTCTGAATTTTGAGCTGGAAGCAGGTTTTTTAACTTGTTTTGAACATTCAGATGTACTATTTATTTACTATATATATATATATATATATATATATATATATATATATATATATATATATATATAATAAAATAAAATCCTCTGGTATTTTGTTCATACAGTTTCTTGCTGTACCAATAACCCAATCAGACTGTGTAGACTCTTTTAAACCTAGACATGAAGGTAAAGTGATTTTATTCCTGATTAACCCAACTCCAATATTATATTTATTTTAGTATTAAGGTATGTAAGTATTGAAATAATGTCTTGTTTGCACCTTAAAGCTGTAATGCCCTGTAATATAACCTATACATGGGACCCTGCTCAGCCCAGTGACTGCTTTAATAAGTGATTTATTATGAGTTTGTATCAGCCCAGTTCAGCTGTTCCAGGAAAGGAATCAAAAGTGAAATCAGTGGGCAGTTTTCTCTCCAGCTTTGCACTTTGGTCTAGTTTCTAGTTTCTTTTCTTGCCCTACATCTTGCTGATTAGTGTCTTGGAGTGTCCTAGTAGGTGTGTTTACTTAAGTTGCTTTCTGGCATTATCTTACCTAAACAGACAGGTAATACATTCCTACCTTGCCTTTAGTTAGTCATTTAACTTCTTTCTCCCTATATTACGGGCTTCACTTCAAATTCCCAGGTAGTTAGCCATTTCCTTTTAGGGGCAGTTTAATGTGTTTTAGTTATAGACATTAGATTGCAAGCTCTTCAGGGTACAGGCGTAATACCTGTATTACTTTTACCATTGTATATTTATCTGTATAGCTCCATCTATATACACATTGTATTTTAAACATAAATGGAAAATATAATTTTAAATCCCGTCTGTTCTCATTGAAATGATCCTTTCTACTACTAATACATGTAGGATCACATATTTAATTCTCAGCAGCGCGGGCTTGCCAAAAAATGATGGTAACGCAACATTAAAATTGCTGGCTTGTTAAGCGTCCCTCTGCGGCCTCGCAAAGCAAGGCCCGCGGTTGCAGCCAGGCAAGGAGCGCCAAAGGCGCTCCTTGCGCTGGTGGAGATAAGGGCCACAGGTGCTCATCCCTACGACCGCATACGACTTAGGCAGGGAGCGCCGAAGGCACACACTGCGCTGGTGGAGATGAGCACCATAGGCGCTCATCCCTACGACCCCGTAGGGCTTAGGCAGGGAGCGCCAAAGGCACTCACTGCGCTGGTGGAGATGAGCGCCATAGGCGCTCATCCCTACGACTGCACACGCCTTGCGCATCATACCTACAACCCGCGGGACTACACATAAACGCAAAACTCAAAAACACAATTCAAATTATATATAGAAGTTAAAAAAAATGTTGCCACTGGAAAATCCCCTAAGCGAGAGAACAAAATGGCCGCTGAATAAAACGAGGCTCCACGACACCTAAGCACGCAAAACACCGCCAAGCACATACGCCTTTTACACAGACCCGTACGACCTACTAAATACACTATTAGGAAGGGCGCTAAATGCTCCACACCCGCCTAACACATATGCAATCGCAGCCATTTTACAACATTAACATTACAAAATGCGGAAATACACAGCTAAACAAACGGTTTCCCCTCTCGCACGCAGCCTATTTACACTACACACTGCACACATTGCTGAGACTTACACCTCAGCTCGCCAACAGTGCAAACCTACATTGTATGCTGCAGGAACATCAAAACAGATTGTCAGCTCTTCAGCATATTGCTTCCTGCATGTATGAATTACAAATAGGTAAAGTATATTCATTTATAACTTTGTATCACATATATAGTTGTGAGCGTACGAGTCGTTGCTCACGCTTGCGGGCTCGCGCAGCGAGCCGCGGCCCTCGCGTAGCGAGGTCACTGGGCAAGGGCCTCAGTTGCTGGCATGGAGCGGCGAAGCGAGGGCCTCAGTTGCTGGCGAGGTCACTGGGCACGGGCCTCAGTTGCTGGCGCTCCATGTCAGCAACTGAGGCCCCTCGCGAAGCGAGGGCCTCAGTTCCTGGCGAGGTCACTGGGCAAGGGCCTCAGTTGCTGGCATGGAGCGCCGAAGGCGCTCCATGCCAGCAACTGAGGCCCCTCGCGAAGCGAGGGACTCAGTTGCTGGCGAGGTCACTGGGCAAGGGCCTCAAACCCTCGCAAAATTCACGTCGCTACTCAAAAAACACGACACACAAATTACGACACTCGCTAAATTTTACGAGGAACGCAAACAACGTACGAAACACGTTACCACACATTACGACCTCGCAAACATTGGACGCAACACGCCGACATACAAACATTTAAAACACAATACATACACACAGCACATACATAAAAAACTTACCTACACCAAGAGGGAGCACCCAGGACCTCAAAAATGCAACTTACACCTCGATTTTACTCGAAATAAAACAGTTTAGAGACTAAAAAAAAATCTAAGCGAGAGAAAAAATGGCCGCCGAACAAAACGAAAACGAGGCTACAGCACTCTAAACTCGCAAAACACCACAAAACACCTACGGATATTCCGATACAGACCTATACCACACATTACTCGCCATTTTACACCAATGTGGAAGTACACGACTACGCTAACGGTTTGGTCTCGCGCACGCACAGTGTTACACTGCACACATTCAGCATGCTTATACAGCAGCTCCACACCACTAATGCTGCAGCAACATCAACACAGATTGCCAGCTCTTCATCACAATGCTTCAAAATAGGTACACTATATTCATTTACTAATTTAGCTACCTTACAATTTCATTGCCGTCATTTTTTGACGGGCAATTTGCTAGTTTTTTAATATTAATTAGTATACACAGAGAAAACTAAATAAAAAAATTACAGAATCACAATAAACGCCAACGGTGTTTAGAGGAACACAACTACACCAGGGGAGAGACTCACAATGCCAGCCAAAAGACCATGATCACAAACCTTACAATGAGCGCCAAAGGAGCTCTCATAACCAAACATACACCAACCAAGAGGCTCGCAATGAGCGCCAAAGGCGCTCAGCGTGAGGCTCGCAATGAGCGCCGAAGGTATTCACACAACCAAAATACTTACTTTGTGTACCAAACAGCATTTCCTGCCTTACAATTCTATTGCCGTCATTTTTTTGACGGGCAAGTCGCTAGTAACCTTATATTGATCATATTTTTTTATGTTAATTGATCTAATTAGCTCAGTTATTCACAGGAGTCTGAGCATCTTCAATGAAGACAATATATTTAAATCCCCAGGGGATTATCAGTAATTATTGATAATGATATTCCAAGACATCCCAACTGTTCACAGTGGGTGGATCAGAAAGTTTGATAGGCAGGTAAAATGTGCAAGCTTCAATGCAAGTTTGCTGCAGGAAATTCCATAGTATTCAGTTGATAAAGAAATTGTTGTAAGATCTAGCTTTATTAATTATACCGTATTGGGAACCTGCCCTGTGCCACTAAAAACCACATCATAAACGACATGGATAACCTGTTATTTCTCAGTCGTCTGGGATCCTATAAAACGCGGGCGCCAGCCTTCTCTTATTGGGTGACATCCTGGGATTGCTTTCTCTCCTTCACGACACACAAACCAATTTCAGGAATATTATTATTCTAAACAAAACTATATTTATATAAAAACAAACCTCAAACACAGTAATTATTACTCATCACAATATTTAACATTGGTTTAATGAGATCTGCCATTACTATTGTTTGTGCAGCTTACTGTAATGAGCTGGAAACTAAACAAGGCACGACGCACGCACGTACGTACATTTGTGCTCACATTTGAACATCTAAAACAAATTAAAAAATGTATTTCATGCCCAGAATACAGTTATTTCACTGCATTCTGGAAACCTGGGCAGAGACTTGCAAATGTGCCCACCTTTGCTTTACTTTTTAATCCAAATACCATTTCAAACATGGCTACTTTTACGTATATGCCTGCTTTATTATTTAAGCAAAGCCCAGTATCGATTATGAACAAGCCAGGAAACCTACCCACAGACAGCACTGTTTCGAGGTTACTGCGTGGGGCCAGGTCCTAGCTTGTGTAGTAGGTATATTTACTCCTTTGCTTCAGAACTAGTCGGATATGTATTCAACGCATTCTGATGAGCAGTAATGGCTTTAACCCTTCGCTTTCTCGGTACTCATTGCACTTGCTGTAGCCTTTATGAGTGAATATTATTAGTATATTTTTATTGTGACTGAACTACACTGACCAGGAATGATCATGTCTATGACCTGGCACGTTGTGGAGGTACCAGAAGCCTCCAGCGTGTACATAATCACAATGTGGAAACACTTTGGGATCCGTCCCAACCACCAGCTGAACATATAAATGTGCTGACATTGTGGCATGTGATTATGTTTGTAATCCGACGTATAGTGTCCTCAATAAAGGGACACATCACTAGGGGATAGGAACTGTTTTACAAACTAATTTAATGTGTGACTGAACGGGGGGGAAAAAGTAATATATTTTATTGATTCTATTTCCCACTAGTTTCTCCGACACTGAAATGTCATAATCATAATTTACACTTTTGAAGAATTCAATCTTATAACTAACGAAATGTTTGAGAATGTTTTATAAATATATTTATTCAGTTAATTATTTTGCCTGTGCAATTTAGTTATTCTGCCACTCATATATTTTCAATTATCTCTCATATTAAACAATTATCTCCAAACCACGAGCCAATCAGAAGGCAGCAGTTATTCAGAGCAATATGAACATGCTTTATTTCTTCTATTTGTTCTCTACAGCTGCTTCCTTGCCCTCTTACATGCTTAGAAACCTGAGAAGAATTGGTGTAATCATCCATTGCTCTAATATCTCTATTCACTTCTGTTGAAAGACTGTCACTTTACATAACCACTTGACAATATAATTAAATAGAAACGTAAGTCCTAGTCGGATAACATACAGGACTTCATAAACATGCCTTTTACAGTAGTCTGTTTTGAGAGGAGTCCTGAACGCTCCAACTTCAGGAATACGGCTAAGAGTACAATTCATTATTTGGTATAATGCGAGGAAGTTTAATGAATGAGCCGGTTGTTTCAGCCGGAGTCTCATGTCCTGTGTCTGTTGTGTACATGGGCGTATTCAGAGTGGGACCCAGGGAGCAGATTCCACAATTACAGGATGGAATAACTGGAATACTTTAACAATAGTTACAGAGGAGGGGCTGCTCTCATTGCAGACATGTTTATCTGGGTAAATAAAAAGGAATTCTCTATTAATTTGCAGAGTGAATGACCGGCTCGTCTTATGGGAAGTGTTGTCCTCTCCTAAATATCGCCTGTGATGGGATTATAGCCCAGACTGATGGATGCACAGAAAGAAAGGTAGGTGGGTGTATATATAATAACATTATACAGAACTGCATTGCATCTGAGGCATTCTTAATGGAGCACTGTAATTCAAGACTTCTCAGACTGTTTATGTATTGACTTTGTTTCTTCACTTTCTGATAGTTTGAACATAAAGGGTGTTTTTTTTTTTTATCAGTAGCATTTGAGGGGAGAGGGAGAGATGATTAGGATTTGTTAGATAATTGGATATCGATGAGTTTGACACCAACCACTTTCTCCTGGACATGCTTAGAAACCGGAAGCTTATGTCTATAAATGCCCTGCTATCCAGAAATGGGAATTGCACTTTCACACAACCAAGACCAAAGTATTCTGGATGTTTCCAGGCATCAAAATGTATTATTTTTCTTATATCCGAGCCTAATTATGCTTTTATTGGTTCAGTGGTACTTTAAGTTCTGCACTTTAACCATAGTTGCCAATCGTTGAGGCACCAATGAGTATGTACAGATGCAGTGGCACATTCATGTCCATAGGACAAGAGGTAATATTTGCTGTATAAATGATTGGATCATTGAATGACACACCTGTACTTAACAAGAATCTCTTTAAATTACCACTGTAGGATGAAAAATATAATTTTTGAAAATACAAGTCTGACTTATACCATTATTGGGTAGGAAATGTAAAGGTTGTGAGCATGAGAGGTATCCTTGCTATGGTCTGTTCCTAAGCATGTGCAGGGAAAGTTAAGTACTAAGGTACAATGGTTTCACAAACTCCTACTGTAGACCAGAGGTGGCCAAACATTTGGGAATGGGATGTCAACGTAAAGCAGGGGTGTCCAAACTCGGTCCTGAAGGGCCGCCCCCAGGCCTGGATTTCAATATATCCTTTCTGTGCACCGGTGAGTCAATCGGGATGACTGAAGAAGTGTTTGTCTTACCTGTGCGCAGCAGGATATCATCAAATCCAGGCATGTGTGTGGCCCTCCAGGACAGAGTTTGGACACCCCTGATGTAAAGGACCCTGAAAAGGCAAAAATATTATCCATCCATCTACATTGTAAATAAAAATGTGGAGGACAAACAGAAGAAAATAATGACAGTAAGAAGTGAGATCAGGGGAAAGAAAGAAGAGCAAAAAGAGGATAAGGATTCAATATGGAGAGCTCCATTCCAAGGTTTCTTGAGTTGAGAGAGTGCAAGCAGGGCCCAGATATTTTTCTCGATGGATTAAAACGCATTCTTATCCCCGCTATAGATAAAACCCTACAACGTACCCCCAGTCCATAGATAACATTGAGTTATTTCAGCGTCACTTATTCAGAAAGCCCATAACGCCTTTGTTGCAGTCAGTATATCCGACAATGACCAAGGTGGTCTCGTCCGAGCCATGATTCATGTGGTTTATATGGTGATTTTTGTCATGTTTGATTTAATCTCAATATTTTGTGTTGCTCCTTGCAGTTCAGAAGATGCAGAAGGAGCCAGAGGGAGAGGGTCTTGTCATGTGTGGCCTGCTGCTTCCATATCTGTGACTCCAGAAAGACTTCCAGGCCTTGGAGGGAAAACCGTGTTACAAGCGAGCCTTGGAATACACCACGGGGTCCTTCTGACTAACGGTAAGAACCTTAGGTTGGTTGTAGTTCAGATTTACTGCAGATTTTTTATTCAATAAGGACAGTTGTAAGTTACTTCTATTAATAGGAGGACCTGTTATGTTGTGCTACTAATACTACATGGGTTGAAAAATTGTGGCATTAATAGTTAATGGCAGCTAATAATGGTATAGATAATTTGTTAGGTTGTTACTAAGATGAGTACTGAAACCTTCAGGAAATTTACTGATATGCTATATATATATATATATATATATATATATATATATATATATATATATATATATATATATATATATATATATATATATATATTAGTTATTTTGGGATACAGTCCAGCAAGATAATTTTATGACTATATTTGTAACTTCAAATTATTATTTTTTTTTATGTGGATAACGTAAAGGGGTACATAGAAGGTTCCAAATATGGTAGAATTTAAATAGGTGATATCAATTGAATCTGTTTAAAAAAAAAAAAGAAAAAAGGAATGGAAACTTATATTGACTTTTGCAGTATTTTGATTGATTAGCCAATTACTCAATGGGGTCTGTTATTTCCAGTCTTGTGAAATTAAGATAGCTTTAGACTGAAAAACATACAGCAATGTTCCCATGGGTTAATAAGCAAGCAATTATTGCCAATCTAAACAATTTCATAGAAGACAGGCTGATTTCTAGGAGCCTAGAAGTGATACAATATTCCCAGGCAAATATTTAGGAGCCAGCAGTACAAATTGTAGGAGCCCCATACTCCCTGGAAGTTTCCATCCCTGCCAATAGTTATAAATGATAACATTTTAAAGGGACACCAAATTCAGCAAAATGGTTGTACTGTTCTGCACCATCAATTAGAGACTTGCAAATCGAGCATCACTTATCCTTGCATAGCAGGTTTCAGTTCCTCCACTACCCAAAACTAAAATGTCTTTAACTTGTTAATAAACTTGAGAGGAAATGAAATCTAGGCTCCTAGTCAGGCTTCCATCTGTGTTTGTTTAGCTTGCTTTGCATTCAACACCAGCTTGTTGGTGTACAAGGAATCCCAAGGCTTCCTGCCACCTTGTATCATGGTGGAGGAGAAAACAATCCCACCACTGTCTCATGTTGTTGTAACTTGTAAACACATACATATAGACCGCTCGTGTTTCCACGGAAGCTTTAAGAACTTTAAATGCATCATTATAGAATATAGCACTTTTATTTTAATTCTCTTTCAATCTATTTCACTGCTTGGACAGCCTTTCTTATAAGTTTTATGTTCAGGATAATTTTGTAAAACTTTCAATTTTTGTTTTTAGAAGGTGAAGTCTTTAGCTACGGGAAGCAGCCATGGAAAGAGGACATCCCATCAGAAACGCCAGTGTTAGAGGCAGCTCTGCATGGACAGCGTGTGGTGTGTGTGGCTGCAGGAAGCTACCACAGTGGGGCTGTCACAGACCGTGGAATGGTTTACATGTGGGGGGAGAACACAGCAGGACAGTGTGCTGTGGCAAACCATCCCTCCATTCCAGAGCCCATGGCTGTGACAATATCTGACCAAGAGACCACCCCTCCTCTTTGGGTGAGGGTCATACAGTTGTCCTGTGGAGAGGAGCACACACTTGCACTGTCAATAAACAGGGAGATCTGGGCATGGGGCACTGGATGCCAAATGGGACTGATCACTTCTACCTTTCCAGTGACAAAGCCACAAAAAGTGGAACATCTGGCTGGGAGAGTGGTGCTTCAGGTGGTGTGTGGGGCATTTCACAGCCTCGCCCTTGTTCAGTGCCCCCTCGCTAAGGAACTAAAACCTGTGCCAGAGAGATGCAATCATTGTAGCCAGCTACTGATTACCATGACAGACAAGGAAGACCACGTCATCATTTCAGATGCTCACTGCTGCCCGCTGGGCATTATGTTGTCAGATAGCCAGGCTGATATCCGGGCCAGCCAGGCTCCTCGGAACAGTGTACGGAAAACATCAACAACTTCAATAAAATCGCCAAATTCCCAGAGTCCAGAAAAGCACATGGAAAAGGAGCCTAATTCTACACTACAAACAGGATCAGATTCCATGTCCCACAAAGAGACAGCGGGTATATCTGACACTGACCCTTGTGACAGCGCGTTATCTGCAAGCTCATCACATCAACCTCTGCAGGAGACTATCCCGGAGAATTGTATCCCACAGGTGAGAGGGATAATTGTAGTACACTTTTTAATGAAATAATACTTGCAAATTAACATTTTCTCGCTAATCGGAGCTTTATCTGCTCACCCATAGTAACCTTAAAGGCATAGGTTTGATTGTCCATCTAATAATAGTTGACTCAGGTAAAGCAAGTTGATTACATAGTTTTATATTCATATTTTCCAATTACAGAAAAAAATAATATTCATTGTTAATGCCTAGATCTGAATTAAGATGTCTGGCACCTTCTATATTTCTATCGATTATTCCCTGATGAAGCATCTAAACAATGTAGATTGAGAAACATAGCGATTTGTGACGTTTGTAACGAATGAAGAACACTTGCAGCTGCTTAAGCTGTGGGCATAAAAGCATTTTTTGGTAAAATCTTTGTCTTGGTAGGCTCTGTTTATGCCTGAAGGATGCCACACGTTCTGTAGTCTTGGAGAGCGATTGGGCGTGTTCTTCTAATGTTACCTATTCCAGAGAGAAAGGAGGGAAGATAATTTGTTGGTTCATTAGTGGATTTAGATCTTTGCCCAGGACGCCTTCCTCTCCCTCCCATAGGCACAGTAGGCAGCTTGCTCTGTAACTGCCCCCTATGACAATCATGGTAGCATCCGTAATATTCATTCCACTAGCAGAGTGCTCAAATTAAGATTTTCTCCTACAATATGTTTATACCCATGATTTATACAGCTGCTAATTTTGGCAGCTTGTTGCTTACTTGACAAACACATTACGTTTTTGACATTTAAACTATGTTATAATATTTAAATGTGCGTGACGCAAAAATATTTCAAAAATCCATTTGGACCTTGCAGGATTTTATAAAAAGGTAATTGATACTCCTACTCTAGAGTATTGGGGTATCACAGTGCTGCCAAATGCCAACAACACAAATCAACCAGTGATTTCACTGCTTCATCCAGCATATTATAAAATAAAACGTTTAGAGAGCTGTCCGTTAACTTGGTGTGTTGTTATAAAGCTTAATTATTAATTGCATCATTTGTGTGTTCAGAGGGAGGAACTAAACATGGGTCAGGGATCCCCAGGCACTTCTAGCCTGGCACCCATCTTCCTCCTGATGTAAAATATATTATTATCCTTAATTGGATACAAGAACATTTTTATTTCTTAAGGGAGGCTAACCCCACACAACTGCTTATCTTATTTTGGATCCCAGTTTTAGCAGAAATGAAAACTTCACATAGATATTAAATTACAGTTACAATTATGGTTGTTCTTGAAACTTTTATTGGAAGTGTTAGAGAAGCGGATAATTTAAGCATACATTAAATAAAAATATGTGAAAAAAAGTCCTATGTGATATAATCCCTTAGATTGTAAGTTTGCGAGTTTTCAATCTTATGTCAGAGCTTGTTTCCAAGGCACAATGTACATTTGATTTTATGCTGAAAAACAGGGCCCTCCATTCTTTAAGGTGTTAAGTTTGTTTTTGCCATGTACTAAACCCCTGTACAGCGCTACCGAATATGTCGGCGCGATATAAATAAAGATAATAATAATAGTGTGCATATTTGAATAAATAATAATCCTAGAGACTTAAGGTTTAGACGTGTTATAGTTGTTTTAATCTATACCATCTATACTCTTCATACTTATCGCTCCATACTGTGAGAGAAATGGTACAACCATTAACCATAACTGAAGCTTCCAGATCCATTTTTTTGGGGGGCGGCTGGATCTGTTGAGATTGAAATTGGTCTAAACCAGAGTTACCTATCTAAGGTGATAGATCGAAAGTTCAAGCCCAAAATAAAACCAAGTGTACATTTTCAATTTTTAAGTAAATTGATCTGGACCGATTGATCACATTACATTTGTAATGTGTAAAAGGAAAAAAAAAGAATAAAACATTTTTCAATATAGATATTTTGTTTGTCAAACGATCCGTACATGAGCAAATATTATGTACAGACACACTGATGTAATACCTGGGAATTACCAAGGGCAAACTTGAGCCCAATACACACACATTATAAAAAGCATGCTAGTTTAGGGTTTATGAATTGTAATATCAGGCATACATTTAGGACCAAGGTGGATAAAAGAAAGTAAAACAAGACGGACACCGTTCTAGATTTAGGCAAATTAAAAATGCTATGAATGTATTTTCCTGTGTTGCTCTGATTGGGGCCAATTCTATGAATCCACTGTCATTTCTTTGAAGTAGTACAACATGTTTCCCCAGACACCAGACCCATGACTTCACCTTCTGTGTTTCTTTATCGACGTGCCACAATCCACTATAAACCGCACTGAGCTCACATGGCACGATTGGGAAATACTTTGGGACATGATCCAAACGTCAGATGAACGTGTCACAGTGGGAATGTTTTGACAAATACGTCTCACAGTAAATTTCTCTTTATTTATATTTGGAACAGTGTTTGTCTGGCTTTACCAGTAGACCAATGCTTCCCAACTCTAGTCTTAAATATAAAAATAAATAAATACCAGGATTGGTGGATATTTTTGCTTTCATGGTTGTGCTAATCAGAAGTGAAGTCATTTTGATAACCTCATATCATGGCCTGTTGCTGACTAGTGTTGGGAGCTGCAGCAGTGGAGATGGGTTTTTATCAGCAGATGAGATGTGCTTGGTCCAACTTACCTTCTCTTTACTGTGCACTGCAAAACATCAGAACCAATCCAATGCTAAAGTAGTACTTCCAAGTGTATGCCAGTTCTGCCACCCTCCAGCTTTAGGAGACAAACATTTTGACGGCATAAAAGACTTGGTCTAATCTACTAGTGGGTGATGGGGGGCTCCAGATGTGGACTCACTGTGGCTTGGAGAGTTCAGCTACACCCTACTGACGAGGCCCAAACTTACATCTGGGGTTTGCTGTTTGTCCTGTGCTGGGTAGAAATGCCTGGTATTTCGGGGCTGGATCACTCTATTGGGTGAGACCAGACTGATGTACTCTTCACAGGGAAAATTTTTGTTTAGTATAAATGAGCTAAAAGAGGCTGCTCTCAGAGTGGGTTATCATGTCCATAGAACTAACCTATTCAGGTTAGTTCGTTCTCTGATTGAGCGCCTCCGTTTTTGGTATTACTCCTTATGGTTACCTAAAATGCTTAGCTTTATGCCCTAAGACAACAGTACGTATTTGTCACTCGTTACTTTTCAGTGTTCCTCCCTACCATTTTGCCATAAGATTATCTCTTTCTGTAATTTCGTTCTCCTGAGCTTTTCATGACCAACAAAGCATGTCCTCTTGTTCTTGTGTGTGTTCTCTCTGAAATCTGTGTTTTTGTCCTGTGTTTTTTTTACATATGAAATTTGGGCCATTACAGTCCCTTTTCTCTTTTGTGATGGACATGTTAACAACATTTAGAACGTCATCATTTCAGAAGAGTCTGGATCCTTCTCCTGTGTGGATGGCTTTCCAAAGTGAATTATTATTATTAATAATAATAATAATAATAATAATATTGCAGTGTTGTTGAGGGCTGTGTAAGTTAGGGTCAAAATTTTAAATAATTCTGGTGGTTACAGGAAGCCAGTGGAGTGACTGACAAAGAGGTGCTGCAAACCCGGAGCGTTGTACGGTAGATGAGTCATGATCAACAAAACAAAGCTGATAGACCATAGACATGTTTGATTTGCAATTTACTTTTTTTCCACTAATACGTGGCTAGTTACACCAGGTCTCTGCAGCCTTGATGTTACATACAACTCATCTCAGTTTGTTATTCACAACTTGGCTCAAACTTGTAATCTGAAACTCAATGATTGCAACCCGTCATGATTTGGAATTAGTTGGGGAGAGAGGTCTGTGTAAACAAGACATCAAAACAAGTGAAGCAGTCAAGCCTTCTGGCGTTTAACTAAGGAGCTGACCATACTGGTGGTGCCTGGGAAGGTGCAAGTATATGAATACTTTCTAATCATGACACCGTCACCTTTTTAAATTAATCTATATTGTTTTATTTATATTCTTAGAAACAATCACATTAAACTAATTGACCAGAAGACCTTTTTAGTGTCCAATAACACATTAGTCAGGGAGTCGGTGTTCTCATTTTTAATCAATAAATCCATATTTTAGAGCTCAAGATTGCACTGCAAAATGTGGTATGAGAGTGTCAGTGGTATGTGAAGATATAAATATATATATATATATATATATATATATATTATACAGTATCTCACATGTAAATATGTTATTATATCTTTTCATGTGACAACACTGAAGAAATGCCCCTCTGCTACAATATAAAGTAGTAAGTGTACAGCCTGTATAACAGTGTACATTAGTTGTCCCCTCAAAATAACTCAACACAGCCATTAATGTCTAAACCGTGAGTACACCCCTAAATGGAAATGTCCACATTGGGCCCAAAGTGTCAATATTTTGTATGGCCACCATTATTTTCCAGCACTGCCTTAACCCTCATGGGCATGGAGTTCACCAGAGCTTCACAGGTTGCCACTGGAGTCCTCTTCCACTCCTCCATGATGACATCACAAAGCTGGTGGATGTTAGAGACCTTGCACTCCCCCACCTTCCGGTTAAGGATGCCCCACAGATACTCAATAGGTTTTAGGTCTGGAGACATGCTTGGCCAGTCCATCACCTTTACCCTCAGCTTCTTTAGCAAGGCAGTGGTCGTCTTGGAGGTGTGTTTGGGGTCGTTATCATGTTAGAATACTGCCCTGCGGCCCAGTCTCCGAAGGGAGGGGATCATGCTCTGCTTCAGTATGTCACAGTACATGTTGGCATTCATGGTTCCCTCAACGAACTGTAGCTCCCCATTGCCAACAGCACTCATGCAGGATATATATATATATATATATATATATATATATATATATATCCTGTGCTATGTTTGAAAACTGTAATACAGTGAGCATATGCCTAAAATTATCCATGTGTAAAGTGGTATTGGATTACAGAGTGAAAATGCATTTTGGACTCATTTGCATGTACCTGCCCAGTCTCCCAGAGTGCAGTGTAATAACTGTATTTCTGGGAATTCAGAGCAGGAAATATACACACCATGGCTGTTTATTACTTCTAATTGACTGCTTTATCTTCAGCCCTTTGTCTTTATGTATGAATTTAATATATTTTCTGTTCTCTGCTGCAGATGGAGAATCACAATCTACAAGAACAGCTAAGTGATCCTCTTCTAAGTCCTCCCACAACCACAACATCTGCTCTAAACAGCCTTGTTGTATCCTGCGCCTCCGCCGTGGGTGTCCGAGTCGCTGCTACCTGCGAGGCTGGGGCTCTGTCACTTAAGAAAGTCATGAACTTTTACGCTGGGTCTCTGAGTGATGGAACAGCACAAATAGCCGCCGGCCCTCCTGCGCAGGACGGACTGAAGGACAGCCGGGAGGAGCAGGTCAGGCTGGAGTCCATGCAAGGCAAGAAGAGCTCAAGCCTGGTGGATATCAGAGAGGAAGAGGCCGAGGCTGGGAACAGAAGACTGTCTTTACCAGGGTTGCTGTCACAAGGTAAGGAGAGAGATCATCAAGATACACGACATTAAGGTGCTGTGGTTTTCTAAAGGACTTAAAGGGACATTGTAATCTCACTTTTTCAGTGGTATAGTTTAAAGGGCACCACGTCTCACCAGCATGTTGCAGAATGCTGCTGAGAAGTGGTCCCTCATAGGCTAGTACACCACACTGCACATCCAACCCTACAGAGTCTGTGTCTGCATACACTGCACTGGGCAGTCCCATACAGGGACTATTTGTTTGATTTTAGGCAGTAAAAAGCGTGTTTAAAAGTACTTCTAAATAATAAAATAAAGTACATAAAAGTAAATGGATACACAGGGATAAATTCCATATAACTTTTTAAAGAACTAGAATAATAAAGGGCAAAATGTTTTAAATATGATAGAAAAAAAACACCCTTTAATTTACCATTTATTATATACAATTGTGTGTAGTCAAAGCCATCTCCATTGTTGTCTTGTAAAGTCTTCACCCTCTGTTATGTCTCAATTTCCAAGGCTTCCAAGACAACAATTGAGATGGCCAGGATAGTACACAATTATATAAATAGGTAATATATTTAACAATTCTCTTTATTATTTTACTTTACTAAATTACTTTTTGTTCATTATCAATACTAGTTCCTTAAAACGGCATAATAAAAATATCAGACTATACTGTCCTTCTAACACTTATAACTGGTGGATTGGTCAGTAAACATCGAAACCTGCTTATAGAAACTACAAAAACAGAAGTCTGCTGGATTATATTCTTAGCTTAAAGCCACAGAGAAATGATGTCTGTTAAATTCAAGTATATCCTGAATACAGTAAGTATTATAACGAAACGTGTACGTTAGTCTCAGCAAAGGTCTGTCCCCTGTAACTCATGCACACTCATGTCTATCAGTAGCATAGAGAGAGTCTGTGATTGGCTAGTACATCTAGAATCAATATGATCAGCTGCTGGGGGTAGACCTTTGTAAGGACTATTTGGAAGGTTTCAGTGAGTAAAACAAAGCTTTTAAGCATTTGTTAGTAAAATATGTTTAGATATACAAAGACGCACTTAGGTTGTTTATTTTAATATTTTAAACGCGGATACCTCCATATCTTTTTAATAATTCCAGAACATTTAAATCCTTCTAATATAACAACTGGCGCTGCTTTCTTAAACGCCCTTGTTTCCAGTTTTCATAAGATGACAAGTAATTAAAATATAGCTCATGATGAAAATGTTTGTGGGACCCAATCTGAACTCATTATATTTTCAGTCTCACCCAGACTCCTACGAAAGGTCGGGAGGGTGAGGATGAGAACTGTGGCCCTAACACCCACAAACAGCGGAGAGGCCGACGTGCTGCTGCCCTGTTTAAGAACCGAGGTCTGGAGCTGGGGAAGAGGAAAGGAGGGACAGCTGGGGCATGGGGATGTCCTGCCCAGGTGGGTGAAGCACAAATATATACTTACAAGATCTGTTTGGCATTAGAGCGATGTCAAGAAAATAGAAAGCATACAATAACATTACTTCTAAAAAAGGGACACTGAAAAGGCTTGAGAACATGAATGGGGGGGGTATAATAGTTACACACTATGCAGACTTATTAACCATGCTCTAACAAGCGGGGGTAGATTTATTTTAATTACACCTTAATAATTATATTCCTACTGGCGAATTGCCCGTCAAAAAATGACGGCAATGAAATTGTAAGTGAGCTAATGGTGTTGGGTGTACATAATGTGGCTGATGTAACATCGTTCGTTGTCGTGCAAGTTTTTCGGAATATCCGTAGGTGTTTGGTGGTGTTTTGCGGGTTTATGGTAGTGTTTTGCGTGATTAGGGACCTTTAGCCTCGTTTTCGTTTTGTTCGGCGGACATTTTTTCTCTCGCTTAGGTGATTTTCGGGTGTCTAAACTCAAAAATTTGTGGTTAAATGGAGGTGTAACTTCAGTTGCAGAGGTCCTCGGTGCCCCCCTTGCTGTGAGTAACCTTTTTATGTTTTTGTTGCTTGTATTTGTTGTGTTTGTAATGTTTTTGGGGTTGCGCGGGTTGCGTCCTTGTTTTCTAATCTCGTAGGTGTTTTTCGGCAAATACCTAGGTGTTTGGTGGTGTTTTGCGTCTTTAGACTGCTGTTGCCTCGTTTTTGTTTTTTTCTGCGGACATTTTTTCTCTCGCTTAGATAATTTTTCAGTGTCTAAACTCTTTTAATTTGAGTTAAATTGAGGTGTAACTTTAGTTTTCGAGGTCCTGGATGCTTCCTCTTCCTGTAAGTAAGCTTTTTATGTATTTGTTGTGTGTATTTGTTGTATTTTTCATGTTTTGATGTGCGCGTGTTGCGGCCGATTTTTGCGAGGTCGTAATGTGTCTCGTATTTTGTTTGCATTACGACGTAAATTTTACGAGGGTCGCAGTTGCTGGCAAGGAGCGCCTTGATTTTTAAGTTTTTTTTCATTTTTTTATTAATGTGATTCATTACGAAAAAAATGTGCGTTTTGAAGAATACCTATGTTATTAAGATATTGGATATTTATAGTGTTAAGCACTTAAGTGGAGCACAAATCCCTAGAGTTGAGCGTTAAGTACTATTCGTCTTTAACTGAGGTGTTCACCTCCACCCTTATATCATAAAGAAGGATGTTTGATAGGAAGATAGGTCAAAGGGTTTAAGAACAATCTGATTAAAGTTCAACGTGAGTTCCGACAATTATTCATGTGCTGCCTCCCAACCAGAGCTTGTCAAGGGAAACCAGTTTGGTACAGCAAATGACCAGCCAGTGAAGCACTACCAAAGAAATAGGTAAATAACAGTGTTGAAATTGTCCTAAAATTACAACGCTTATTAAAGAAGTATATTTATTGTTGCATTACATAGTGTCAAGAAAAAATATTTCAAGATGATAAATAACATCTGAATATTTTGTGAATAATTCCCTTTGCAGGACTACTGCAGTTTAGTAAAAACATAATCAAACAGTTGACATTAGCAGCTGTTTAAGCCATGAGCATAAAAGTAAGTTAGAGAAAATTACAATGTTAGTGTGTTCTTAAATACGGAGCAGGAGGAGGGTGAAGGGGGATTTATGTCAATATAAAATCTAATCTCGGGTTTTTTACTGGACTCCTACACCTGTGCATGGTGAGACGCACATAGCTGCACTACAGACTGCAAAACTGCTCATGCACACTAAACCTACACCAAGATATTATGGATACCTCTAGTGACCATCAGTGGCTTAAAACTAGATTTCTAACATCTTCCCTACCTAATTATGATCTTCATCAGACTCTTTCAAACTTTCTTTTTTTTTTTTAACCACACACTTGTCCTATGAATGATGTTTGGGATACTTGAATAGATGGAAAGAATGGAGATCCTGCCAGTGAAACAGAGGGAATATATTGTATATATGTGTCTGTATATGTCTTTGTTTCCAGGCTGCAGCCTCTGTGTGTACGAAGTCTGGATGGCAAAGAGGTCGTT
The DNA here is from genome assembly GCA_027410445.1 of Discoglossus pictus. Taxonomy (NCBI): domain Eukaryota; kingdom Metazoa; phylum Chordata; class Amphibia; order Anura; family Alytidae; genus Discoglossus; species Discoglossus pictus. The sequence goes on from CM050173.1 coordinate 107,146,180, forward strand.
CAGTTGGCCGCCGGAAGTCACCATTCAATAGCTCTTACTGCCAGATCCCAGGTAACATTAATACTCCATACTTCTTTTTATAATAATATAAATAACCTTATTTTATCACTAGTACTTGCTTAGGGGGAAAATACACAAAAAATGTAATTGAATTCTGAAGAGAAGTATACTGGTATATTTTCTGCCTACTAACATGGTTATAGACTAAAATATTGATTTTTCATTCTGCTTTTGCCGTTGTAGAAGAAAATAGGTAAAGCATACATTTAAACCACAAAGTATGATTAAATAAAGAAATATATAAATATACAAATATATAATAAACTGTACAAAACTGGCCTAAACAAAGTGTGCGCGATTTCCTTTAAGTACGCTGGAATGGTTCTGTTTCCTAATTCAGATTTTGTTTTAATTTCTAGGTGTATTCGTGGGGCAGTAACTCCTCAGGTCAGCTGGGTCACTTACAGTCACCGACCACAATGCCGCGGCTCACGAAGGTGAGATAACAGCTACTAGGTAGAAAAGAGCAGAAAACACTAAAAGTAGTGACTAGATCACTGTTATATATATATTCTTCCTTCTATGTTTATCACCGTTAACTTAAGCAAAATCAGAACAGTACATTTGTTCCAAATCTCTTTTTCCCCTCCTTAAGGTGTGTGATGGTGATGGAGTGTGGGTGGTATCTGCGGGGCAGTATCATTCCCTTTTCCTTTCTCATGGTAAGGAAGATTTCCAACCTGCTGTGTATTACAGTGGACCCCAGACTGACCAGGACCCCAGCCCACCTGACACAGGACAGAATCCTACATTGTTGGGAGAGTGCAGCAAGGTGAGCTGACACAACACTGAGACTCAATGGGTATCATGTCTTCTGTTAGTAAAAAGCTAGAATTAAAACATTGTGGCCCCTAGTCATTTTGCAATGTTAAAGAGCCACTGAAATCATTGCAGGTGCTTTTCACAGCGCGACAGAGCACAATGTTTTTTTATTAAAATGATCTAAAAAATATTTTTATTAGACTAAAAAAGCTAAACATCTCACACATAATCTTTGATGACCAGCTTAGTATTGAATATTGCTTTTTTAAATCATTGCAAATTACATTTTATTACTGATCAATTTCTAATTAAAATATCTACTATAGCTCCAACTGTTAAGGGCATTAAAGTGGCCCTTTCATATGCAGAAGCATAATAACTTTTTGAGCCTATTAAATTATTTTGATATCAACATTTAGTTGTAAAAGTACTTACATGTATTTTCAGTGATATCAAGGTTTGGACTGTTTCTCAGTCCCTTTAAATAATTACATGTGGCCAGCTGGTGGCATTTATCTCTACAGAATATGTTGGCAGGTTACAAATAAAGGAAATAATAATAATAATAATAATTTAAACTTAAGTCATTATATTTCGGAAGCAAATGACACTTATTTGTCCACATAAATAGCTGCATGTTCTGCCACACCTAGCTTGTTTGTGCACATACCTGTACAGATGAATGCCTAGTATAATGTCAGGGCTCCGCCCATAATGTCATTACATAACTCTGGGTGCAGAGGAAGTGCTGCTAACAATAGTCTAATGAGCTCTCTCTGCCTCCTCAGCTTGGGTACATCAGCAGCATCTCAGCCGGCGCCGGCAGCTGCCTAGCACTAGTGGACCAGAACGTGATGGGCTATATCGGGAGTCTTCACGAACTTGCAGCCACAGAAATACAATTCTACTGCCAACTGAGTGATGTCAAGTCTCAAGTACTGCGGCCTCTCCTGGGACTAGGTACGTTGCATCTATAAAGGACCACCTTAGTTTGGGAACATCTTCAATATTAATGTAAGCCATATAAGCGCTCCATTACAGTCTCTGTTTATCAGCACTTTGGTCTTGGACTACTAGATTTCTTAGAACCTAAAGGGGTTGTTCTACTGAGACGTGCTCTTCTATATAGTCATGTTGTCAAATGGTTTATTAAAGTGGCAGAACAGAAATGTTATCGTAATCCAATGATCCTACAATGCCTTTCTGGTGTCTATTCCTGTTTGGAACAAATGTCTGTCTCTCTCTTAGACAATCTTGGACATGTGTCGGCTCTTCAGCTCCTCCAGGATATGGCAACCAAGTTCAGCAAACTGTGCTACCTGATTGGCCAGCATGGGACATCTCTGAGGAACTTTCTGCAGGGAGCCAAAGATACCCGAGGCCTCTCTATCCTGGAGCATGCCAACCTCTTCTTGGACAGTTATACAGAGTGAGTTTGTTTTGTAGACTAAAAGCACAACTACACAGGGGAAAAGTCATAAAGCTAATCTTTAATTAGAAGAACATGCAGTTTGATACTTCTCTAGGCCCCTGGAGGCATTCATGGTACTTTTTGATGGCTGTGTGAGAGGAGGTGTGTATTTTCTGCATGAGTCGGCTTGCAGTTACCATCCCAAGCTGTCTGCTTCTGAACACGTCTGGGGGAGGTGTCAAATTCTCAAATATTCAATCCCCACCTCTTTAGATTAGATGCACACCCTTCAGACTCCAAAATATCAGGAACTGTTGAGACCAGATGACAGCTTTCCTACATAAACAGTCTTCAAAAATAACTTATCTTAGCAAGCACCCTTGTACATATTCAATATTATTTGATAACAATGTTCCCCACCTCCATTCTATGGTCTCCTTAATGTGCTGCTGCAGTACAAACATTTATATCCTCCATTAATACAAAGATCACATTTTAAACATTCAAAAAAGTTTTAAACATTCAAAAAAGTTTTAAACATTCAAAAAAGTTTTTTTATGAGAAATAATTGATTTATAGTGTAGAAACAATACATTAAATAAAGAGACTGGGACTGCTTTCCCTCCTTTTTCTTGATATGTTATAGGATACAGAGGGGCACTGAGCCATATGGATGCCAGGACTGTAACATGTTGTGCTTTTTGTCTACATTAGTTTAAATGTAAAGCTGGCTAGAAACGCAATTAACAGAGCATTTTGTGAATACTTGTTTAAACTTAACTCACTGGTTAAGGCAAATCAAATCTATTATTTGTAATCTGCCTAGCTAGTGTTAATTTTTTTTTTTTTTTTTTTATAAAGAACATTCATTTCCATGGGGAAAAAACAACAACTTTTGCAATTCCTAAAACATGCTCTAGGATGCTCGGACAGGACTGGCTTCTAAACCTAAATATGTTTATTACCAGGGACAAAGTGGTTGGTAGGAGCTGTAAGAATCGAGCGATACAGCCAATTTTTTTTATTTATTGTATTTGCACGAGGCCTCTGTATTAGTAAATAAAAATACGCTGTATGATTAAAACATTTAAGTTTGAAAAAATGTTCTTAATAGAATAACAAGGCAGAGACATTAGGCATAAATAGGCAGAAAAAATGTCATAAAGATACATTTTTAATTAGGAACAAAAGGGAGGGGATAAGGCTGTGAGCATAAAAGCATTCTCCGAGAAAATCTTCTTGCTCACTTTGCTAGTGCACAGAAGCGGACATGATTTTCTTTTTCAGGGGAAGATAAAGAGCAAGGCTTGCAAGTATTCTTGCATTGTGTACTTGGCAGTCTCTAGAAGATATTGGATATTAATTTGTTAGAAACTTCACAAACACGTTTATCCTAATCCTCCGTAGTACTTTTGCATGTTTGACCCACGCAAAGCTCCGTATCTCTCAGTATCTCGCTCACACGCTTGGTGCTAATGATGGCCCCTGATTGTGCCCTTTGCTGCAGGTATTCCTCATCATTCTGCAACTTCCTGGTCATGGGAGGATTCTCACAACTCTCCAAGACAGCAATGTAAGTCCATCTCTAATTTGCTCTAGGGATATGTAGGTGGTACAAGGGGCTTCTGGTAGTATGTTGTTCAGCCCTTCAGTCGTGTGCAACTCTTGGTGACCATATGGCCTGCAGCACATCAGGCACATCTGTCTGTTTCTGGTTGTGCTTATCCTTATAGTTTTCTTGAAAAAGATACTGGAGTGGGTTGCCAGGTCCTCCAGTGGACTTCAATTTGCCTGACCTCTCTGCTATGACCTGTAAATAGATCCATAGGTATATCTTGTAGATTGTAAATTTGAGATTTTTCAATCTTGTGTCAGTACTTTGGGAAAACTCTATGTACGTTTGATTTTAAGCTCAAAAACAGGACCCTTGATTATTTTGTAATGTGTTAATATTGTTTCTGCTTTGTACTTTACCCCTGTATAGTGCTACAGAATATGTTGGTACGTTACACATAAAGCATGATGATAATAATAATAATTATTATTATTATTATTATTATTAGTATATCCCTAGTGAAATCCAGAAACCTTCCATGTCCCTTTTAAAGGGTATCTTTAAGCAAAAAGGTTTTTTAACAATATAAATGTTTGAACTGGATTAATTTTTATCCTAGTCAATATAATTCTGGTATAAGATTTACACTTCACAAGATGTCCCCAGAGTTAAGATTCGTACCTCCTGGAGCCTCCCCTTTCATGAGGGTAGACATCTTCCACCGTTATGACCAAAGCTACATCAACCGTGGGGCTTTACTATAGTGGTGTCTCATTCTTCTAAAAGACAGTGATATGCTGTGTGTCTGTGCAACATGAGACACTGGTAGTGTGCAGCCTCTCCCCTGTGGGTGTGGCCTTAGGTCATAGCTGTGCAAGGTGGCACCTCTCCCAAGAGGGCACAAAGGCTTCTTAGAAGTAAATGTAGTGCGCCTTTTAGATTATATTCACATTTAGGGAAAGGTAAGCACATTGGGCTGGACATTCGCATAATAATGCAGCAAAAGCAATGCTAAATACCTCAGGAATTACTTACTTTAGAGAAAAACAGCTAATACCACGAAAAGACAGTTTTTAGTGAAAGCAATTTCCTGTTGGTCTTTAAAGGAACAGTACAACTACTATAGAAGAGCTGAATGAATGGAAAAATCTTGCTAGTCACAGAGAGAATAGAAAAGGTGTTTCTGTTTTCAGGGATTTCTTCAGCAAAAACTTGGAGCTGTTGCAGAACCTCAGTGATGTCCGGGAGGAGGGCAGCCCAGCGATCGAGATTCTCAATTCCCTCTTCTTCTCTCCAATGGGCAGACTTCACGAGTACTCCAGGCTACTGCTCAAACTGGGCATGTGCTTTGAAGTGGTAAGTTATTTATGTACAGAGTTTAATAGTCTGCTCCTCATAAAACATTGCCATTTTCTCCTATTAACCTTATACACAATTCTGAATCTATTGTACATCCACAGGCTTGTGTTTTATTACCATCTTTTGAAATGTAAGACAAGCTAAAACAAGTCATTGAATTACAGCTATACTTCGTTTAATGCTGTAGATCGGTTCCAAGCAATAGGAGTATTAAGCGAAACTGCTCTAAACGGGGCAGTATAACACGGGGAGGATGGGGATAGGGGAACTCATGGAAAAAAAACACCATTTCAATTCAAACATTTTTTGGTTTTATATGTATGCCCATTGTAAAATAGAATAAATCACAGGCAAACTCAATTTTTTTTAAATTTCTTTCATGGCTCTTGGTGTTTTGGATGATACACAAGCATCAAATCAGTGTTACTCAGGGATGTGTCGGGCAAAAACTGCTTTATAGTGAATCAGTGTTAAATGGGGTCTGCCTGTATTTCAATTTACTAGTAAACATAGCAATTAAACATATCGCCATTAACTCCACCATCTAAGAGGGATTACAATGCAAGCTTTTGGGATCCCTTTGTCCGGCAAGGTACCCAATTAACTAGCCAGACTAAGTGTAATCCAGCAGGCTATTGTGTGTGTTTTTTTAAATTATTTTATTTTGTTGTTGCTCTAGTGATTGTGTTTTTTTTTTTTTTTTTAAAGGCCGCAGCTAGAGGTCCCAATTAGGGTTGGAGAGAACCAATAAATATGAATATTTGCAATTCGAAGTGATTTAAGAAATGTACTTTAGTAATGACAAAATTTTAATTTTCTAAGCTTTGGCTGTCCTCAGCTCAAGATATCCTCTCACTAGAGTGGTCTTGTTTTAATTATCTAATGACCTCATTATTTGATGGATTTCTTCCTTTTGCAAGCAACTTCTATGGTAACAGTAGAGACTAGCTGCTCACTGACTGACACCACAGAAGTCGTCTGCAAAAATAAACTATTAATCAGGGAGCCATGCATCAATAAGTTAAGTAATTAGGTATTGATAAGAAGTCTTGTGAGAGGATCTCGTGAGCTGAGTGACAGACAAAATTAACTAGATGACATTTTTGTAATTACTTCACATTCACTTTATTATCCTTCCATGATTGGTACCTTCACAGTGTCTCTTTAATACCATTTATTTTTTCATGCAAAAAAATTACTTTCGTGATAGTTTTTGCGACCACCCTGTCCCTTTAAGCTCTGCATTCTTTACAAACAAATGGCTTTTTCAGCATATCCTAAAGCTCTATGCTAAGGTGCAATACCAGAAAATCAGTTCAAGGTTGGGTCATTTTTGTTGTCCTCATTGCGCAAAACTAAGAAGAATCTATATTCTTTACCATGAAAATCAGATTCTTTGTATGACTGTGTTTTATGTGCAATGTTTGTACTTTATTCATTATAATTCATTTAAATGCCTCTAGTCTTCTCCAGAGTACAAGAAGCTGCAGGATTGCAGCTCTGGCTATGAGTCTCTGGCCGTGCTCCTAAACCGGAGGAGGAAGGAGGCAGAGTACACCCTGAGCATCTGGAAGACCTTCCCTGGGAAAATGACGGTATGTATGGCATGGTCAGAGGTACTATAGTACAATCCATGAGACCCCGAACATGGCCCTGGTGCTGCTCGAGGTTAGCATAACGAAACCGTATTCTGTGCCAGACCCTCGTGGGATTAAAGGGCCACTGTAGTGCAGACAGTCGTGCATTTAAAAAATTGTGTTTTACTTTCTGTAAAATATTTTAAAAGAATATATGGTCATGTCACTCGTTTTCTGAAATGTGCTTTGGATTGGGATGTTCTGTTGGTGTAGGATAATTAAAGTTACACCAATGTCCCATATTTGTGTAAAGCTCCCTAGAAGAATTCAATAACGGTCAAAATGTTTTATCTATGGGGAAAAAATCGACACAGTTTTTGGGTTACCTCCTATACGCTGTACTGGGGGCCGCCATTGTGTTTATTTAGTAGAATTCTCAGTGGAGACGTCCTTTGTGGATTAATTAGATTTCTAATTAAATCTATTGAAGTCACTTTCTTAGCAGAATGATGCATTTCAGTACAAGCAGTGACATCATTCAGTTAAGGTATCCTCACACTTAAAGAAACATAGTGATTGGGTCACTGTAATTATCCAGCCCAAGGCTCCATCTGTCTTTTCAAACTGTGGCCGGCAGTGCAGCACGTCTCCCATAGACTGCCCCACAGTTTGAAGGAGATGGAAGGAGCTCCATCTTAAAGATCATGGCTGAAAAATATCTGATTGGAGGAGCTCCAGCCCATAATGCTGAGAGAAAAAAACAACTTTCACTAAGAAGATCAACCTTTTTGTACCACGTGAAACTGAATACTTGTTTATGCAGATCTTACTACTTAATTTAACAAGAGGTTATTAGAAATATAATGGGACTGTAGTGTTTATTTAAAGAGACATGAAGTTGATTTAATTTTAAAGATGATTGAAAACGGTCTATACATTGTACTAGTCCTTTTTCTCTACAGGAATTCTTTTCTGAATTTAGAATTGCTTTTGCAGCGCCTGCATGTGAGTGTGCGCCTCGGTGTGCGCCTCGGTGTGCGCCTCGGTGTGCGCCTCGGTGTGCGCCTCGGTGTGCGCCTCGGTGTGCGCCTCGGTGTGCGCCTCGGTGTGCCGGTGTGCGCCTCGGTGTGCCGGTGTGCGCCTCGGTGTGCCAGTGTGCCAGTGTGCCAGTGTGCTTTATAAGGGTGGAATTTGTGGTCTTTATTTTGGACACAATAGAGTCAGACCAGCAAACTGTAATCCACTCATTTGCATATAAATGCAGCAACAACATAACCTGTCCCAAGATTGAATTACTTTAGTAAAAAATGGATAACACAACATATATATCGTTTTTCATGCTCTTTAAGAATAACCAAAAACAACTAGATTTTGGTGTGACAGAGACCCCTTATGCCCTTCCTATATAACATATCCCGTGACCAGGCTGGTGTATGAGCTGTACTATGTCCTGTGAACTGATTTATTCTCTGTTTATGCAGCCTGTGATTTGTTTCTGTCTGTATTTCTCATATATTTGATTGTGCCAGGACTCCCTGAGGAAGCCGGATCGGCGCTTGATTTGCGAGAGCAGCAACAAAGGCCTCTCCCTGCTGAACGCCGGGCGCTTCTCTGTAAACTGGTTCATGCTTTTTAATGATGCCCTGGTTCATGCACAGGTGAGATGTCCGGATGTCAGCCATGTGTGGTAATGTTCAGCCTGTAAGCAGCTCTTGTGCAGACTCTGGGAGTAAACAGAGATGTTTGAAAGGACCACCATTAGTGCTAATACATGGGGCTTCATTTGTTTTTTTAATACCTTATTAAAGAGCTACTGCAGTTCAAGACAAAGACATTTTGTTGTCCGGTATATACCAAACTAGCAATATTAGTATCTGTGTGGCCATGGAGTATTTGGGAAAATCAGAATTTTTAAAGTACAGGAATCCATTTTGGGTTTGTTACATCACTTCTTAAGAACTGAAATATAAGGGTGTGTGCTTGGATATCAGTGCCGAGAGCCGTCTATTTCAATCTTATCCAATTCTCTTTACAATACCCCTGTCACTGGCCCAGAAGCATACCCCTTACATCATTCAATGCAACAACAGCTCTCCGGAAAAAACCCTCTCATACACACACACATAACTCCAACAAGGCATCACAATTTATATTTTTACTAATTAAGAGCTAAATGTATGACCTTTTCCTGCTTAATTATGCTCGGAGTCAGACTCAAAGTTTTCAAACAAATATTTTTATTTCACTGTGCGAAGGAACTTAGATCTTCAGTTGAACATATTAGATGTTTGGACCTTAAGTGCTTGTTTTAAGGCTTTATTTGTAATTCAGTGGAATAGCACACTTTAGTCTGTTTCATTTTTGTGTATTGTACGATGACTTAAATGGCCAGTGTAAGCAATTTTTTCATGTTAAACCTATTTTTTAGTTTGCAAATGTATTTTAGATGTTAATTAAAAATTGCAAACAGCAATACAGCAAATCATTAGCCTGAAAATATAATTTAAAACAGTTAACCTCATTATTGGCCACTGATGTACCCCTCTGAAAGGAAGTGAACTGCAATAACATTGATTATGCTGTCTTGGTATGGATTGAATAATGTTATTGCAGTTGAAATCTTCCACTTTCTTTCAAAAGACTTATGACAATGAGCACGCTGGGCAGGGGTACAGTGGTGGCCATTAATGATGTGAACTGCTCTCCGATCTTTGCACATATATTTTTTTTTTGTGTGCAGTTCTGACCCCGGAGAATGTAACGCCCACCATGCCCTGGCTCAGTCACTCATGCCCCGGGGAATGTAACCCCAACACTGCCCTGGCTCAGTCACTCATGTCCGGGGAATGTAACCCCAACACTGCCCTGGCTCAGTCACTCATGCCCCGGGGAATGTAACCCCAACACTGCCCTGGCTCAGTCACTCATGCCCAGGGAATGTAACCCCAACACTGCCCTGGCTCAGTCACTCATGCCCAGGGAATGTAACCCCAACACTGCCCTGGCTCAGTCACTCATGCCCAGGGAATGTAACCCCAACACTGAACTGGCTCAGTCACTCATGCCCAGGGAATGTAACCCCAACACTGCCCTGGCTCAGTCACTCATGCCCAGGGAATGTAACCCCAACACTGCCCTGGCTCAGTCACTCATGCCCAGGGAATGTAACCCCAACACTGCCCTGGCTCAGTCACTCATGCCCAGGGAATGTAACCCCAACACTGAACTGGCTCAGTCACTCATGCCCAGGGAATGTAACGAAAACACTGCCCTGGCTCAGTCACTCATGCCCGGGGAATGTAACCCCAACACTGCCCTGGCTCAGTCACTCATGCCCCGGGGAATGTAACCCCAACACTGCCCTGGCTCAGTCACTCATGCCCCGGGGAATGTAACCCCAACACTGCCCTGGCTCAGTCACTCATGCCCGGGGATTGTAACGCCAACACTGCCCTGGCTCAGTCACTCATGCCCGGGGATTGTAACGCCAACACTGCCCTGGCTCAGTCACTCATGCCCGGGGAATGTAACGCTAACACTGCCCTGGCTCAGTCACTCATGCCCGGGGAATGTAACACCAACACTGCCCTGGCTCAGTCACTCATGCCCGGGGAATGTAACCCGAACACTGCCCTGGCTCAGTCACTCATGCCCCGGGGAATGTAACCCGAACACTGCCCTGGCTCAGTCACTCATGCCCAGGGGAATGTAACCCCAACACTGCCCTGGCTCAGTCACTCATGCCCAGGGGAATGTAACCCCAACACTGCCCTGGCTCAGTCACTCATGCCTGGGGAATGTAAACCCAACACTGCCCTGGCTCAGTCACTCATGCCCAGGGGAATGTAACCCCAACACTGCACTGGCTCAGTCACTCATGCCTGTCTGCTTCCAGTTAACATTAAATTGCAGAGACGTATAGTGGATGAAATCTAGGTGCCTGGAAGCATTTTGTGGCATCACAACCTGGCTCCTGGCATTTGTTTAACCTGTAAAACATTTTATTTAAAGTACAGAATTTTTTATTTTTTTCTGGTTAACTGAGTTTTGGTTAACTGAGTCTACTGTATATTGTTACAAACCCCTGAGAGGCCACATTACCAGACTCCCTGGATTGAAACCGGTTATCTCTCTCTCCAGTTTTCTACACACCATATTTTCCCATTGTCGACGCTGTGGGTGGAGCCTCTTTCAGAAGAAGTCAATGGCGTGTGAGTATGGCAGATGACTTTACTGTTTGAAAGGAATGAGAAACGGCCACAGTAATTCTCTAGTAATGTGAACATTTCAGTACTAACCAGTATATGCAACTTTTACATTTATCGTAATTAAACAAATACATAAAACTTTCATTAAAGAAAAAAGCTCATTCTTTTAAAGGGAAGTTTCCTGGCTTTTACTAGGGAAAGAATATCCCTGTGTATCTGTTCTATTTTTATACTTTATTTCAAGATGTGCTTTATAAGCTTTGTTTTTACTGCACGTGTAGTGTCCTAGCCTATCTGGGGCCATGTCTCAGCAGCATGTTGCTGAGAGATGGTCAGTGATTTGTTAGTACGAGACACTGCACTCTTAGTACTACAGGGTGTTTGTCTTCATGAGCTGCAGAGGGCAGACCCAAATAGCTAATATTTGTTTGATTTTTAGGTAGTAAAAACTAAGCTTATAAGCACTTCTTAATAAAGTGCGTAAAAGTAAATAGATACACAGATATATTATATACCTAGTAACATCCAGGAACCTTCTGATTATGCTTCTGGTAATAAGTGTATAATTATCATTTAGTTTAGTGGGCATTGAGTGCACCGGCACCGGCCGTTGTCAATTTAGAATTTGCTTTCCAAAACATTGTTTTAAATGTTGGTGCGTTTGTGTCTTGCAGTAATGGGTTAAAGATCACAACACCAGAGGAGCAACTGACTCTTGTTGCATCAACCCCCCAGGAAAAGGTAAAACCGTGACAATGTTCTGCAAAACATGTTTTGTTCGTTTGTTTCCTACAAGAAGCAAATCCTTAATCTGCCCATAAACATGTTTGTTCAGTTTACTTAAAGGGTTACACTTCAAGGAACTTCCTTGAGCTAGAGGGAAGTTGACCATACTCACTTTGGTTTCAAATTGACTACCTCAGTGTTTGCATCTAAACATCATTTTGTTAACCAGATCCAAAAAGACTCCGCTGCCAGCAGCTCATGAACGCAGTGTATCTGTTGGTACTAGCTCCAATTATTTCTTAACCACATTTTTTTTTTGATGTGGAGTCTGTGATTGGCTAGTACATTTAGTACTACAGGAACAGTGTGTGCATGAGTTCCAGGGAGTAGAGTTTTGCAGGGACTATTTAGAAGGTTTCAGGTAGAAAAAAACAGAACTTTTTAAGCACCTGTTAATAAAATGATGTTTACATGCAGACAAACACTTTGGTTTGAAATTGACTACAAAATGACCACCTAAGTGAGTATGGAGTTGGTCATCTTCCTTCCAACCCAAGGAAGTTCTGGTTTGAACAAAAACAATATATGAGATCTCAGACTGATCAGTAATACCCAATTGTTCTTTATTTATGAGTGTTTTGAAAGTGCTCCTTGAGGGGTAGATGCAGGTTTAAGTCCTAAGACTGTACACACCAAATACCTCCCTTTTTAAATCTTATTTTAAACATATTTTTGCAATTCCTTTTTTAGACCAAATGGCTTCGAGCGATTAGCCAGGCTGTGGATCAATCCCTGAGAGGCATACCAGACTCTCCCCCTCCCACAGGTGGGAGCATCCATATACAGGAGCCCCCAATATCACGCACTGCCAAGTACACGTTCTACAAGGACCAGCGACTGAGAGATGCCACCTACATAGGGCGCTGGTTGGCTGGGAAACCGCACGGCAGGTAACTGGTATAGACTACATATAACATAGGAAGACATGTATGTGAAATGTAGACGCAACCTGTTGCATCACAGTGGTTTGAAATGCTAAATATAATCTAAGTCTTTATTAAAAGGGAGGTCTGCTGCATGCCATGCTTTGGTGAGGGGTCATGGTCTCCAAGTAGTTTGCAATTACCTGGTGGTGTTTTGATGTCCCTTACTCGGGTGATATTTTAAAGGGCCAGTGTAGACCACATAAAGTATTGTGAATGTCTAGCTCACTGCTTTTTAGTTCAAGAAATTTGTGTTTATAATATCAGCAATAAAGCCATCTGTTTATAAAATGGTTTTCAAATAAAAGTTAACCTGCCTGAGGTGCCAGGTCTGTCTGCAACTCCCTGTTGTCACATGATTCACCTTGTTTTTCTGGAAGCCACTGAAATTAGCTGGCAGCTGTTTTACAAACATACCAGATGAAAGGAATACCTAACTATCCATTGTTTAAAAAATAGGGCAATAAAAAATTAGTGATGTCATTAATGAAATCAGGTAGTGTATGGTCACACATGCACCCAACACAACAATAGGGGAGATAAGTCACAAATCCTGCATAATTAAACAGCTGTCAGGTGACTTCAGTGGCTACCGGGTAAATAATGTGAGGCGGGAGGAAGAGAGAGACCCAGCACACCAAGCAGAAAACTTTTTTTGTTTTTTTGTGTGTGTTTTGGTGGGTCCATTAGATATTGGTTCGACCTCTGTATCTTTAAAAAATCATTTTGCTCAATTAATGTGAGTGGCTTAGAATAGCATGATTTAGTGAATATTACATGGTAGAAACAATACATGCATAAGGATGATTTATTTTGCAAATGTAAAGGTATGCATAAGTTTCCTGGGTTTCAAATGTTTGTTGGGAAACAGGCAGTGATGATCACGTACACACAGGAAAGCAGCCAGGTACAGAAGTACTTGCTGCTGGGTGGAATCACATGTTTGGGTGGGGTCTGAGCTCACAGCTGAATCAGAGCACAAGGATATATAGAGCGAAAGAGACTGCTTTGCAACACAGGAACCCTAGAGTATGATACAAACGTATCTGCTTTCTTCTGATTGGCTAAAACGAATTATGCATTTTATACTAATCTTAGCAGGAATTTTCAGGGGTGTCAAATAACCAAAGCCTTAGCTTGCAAACTGAAAAGATTTAGCAAACATCAGGGTGAGTTTGTAAATGTTTATTTTGGTTTTTTTTTCATGCAAAAAAAAAAAATGTTGCATTCACTACTGGTTCTCCTGTGTCTTCATGAGCTGGAGTGGGCAGACCCATACAGGGACAGTTTGATTTAGGCAGTAAAAATAGAGCTTATAAGCACTTCCTAACCAAATAAAGTAAAAAAAGGAATATTATGTACCTAGTAACATCCAGGACCATTCTATTTCCAATTAAACCTTTATTTTTTTGTATAATTTTAGCCTATTTTAAGAAACTCTAATAAGGTACCACTGTGGTCAGATTTATTATTTACTGTGAGGCTCCATTTTGCATTCTGCCCTACTAGGTGTACCCATGTATACTAAACTGCTTCCCTTGAGTCCTGTTGAGACACTACCATATTTAGCTTTCACATTCCTATTATGTGTTTACAAAGATAGTCTGCTAAAGCTAATTACCAGTATAATTGCCTATAAAAGATAATATCTTAGGCTATGCTTCTTTTTTTTTTTTTTACATTCTATAAAAATGTTGTATATTTTAAGAAGAGTTTTTGAGATTGTATAAATACGGCCACAGCAGAACCGTTATACCTTGTCTGTATGCAATGGTTGTACACATATTCTAGTGAATATGAGATGTGTAGTTATTTAGCTTTATTATGTACATTCTTGTATCTGTTTTTCCTTTAGAGGAGTGATGACCTGGCCAGATGGAAGGAAATACTCCGGCACATTTCGGAATGGCCTGGAAGACGGGTACGTCAAAAGCTCCAGTGATCAGATACTTAATTCCTGCGTTCACCAGAACATTACACTTCTCATTTATGTCTTGTTGCAGATATGGAGAATATGACGTCCCCAACAAAGGCTTGAACAAGAACGATCGATATGTGGGGCACTGGAAGGATGGGAAGATGTGCGGGCAAGGGACCTACTGGTAAGGTGGATTGGAGTTTACATAGAGAGAGATGTGATAAACTCAAAAAACCCTAATATATTAAAGGACCACTAAAGTTTTGAGGAGAAATGAAAGTCTGAATTTATTTAAACTGTTGTATTCACATTTGCTTGATAAAGGGACATGGAACACAAATGTTTTTTTTTTTTTTTTTGTTTGTTTGTTTTTTTACTTTAAAAATAGCATGTATTAAAAATTATAAAAGTTGTTTTAGCAAATAAAATAGTAAGTAAAACCGGTTTAAAACTTCATTGAAACTAATAGGAAATGCAGAGTGTGTAGATCTCATTGGTTCGCAGAGTACATAACCCAGGAGTATTTATACTTCAAATAAGATTTTGTGCTTTGACACCTTTGTTTAACCCCCACTGTGGCACATTATCAAATACCCTCTTTCTGATTTAACAAACAAAAAAACAAGCCATGTCCATTTAGTGGAAGCAGATATTTTTGCCTTTACTCCTAAGAAATGACACACCTGAATTTGAGAGACCTTGGATTCAGATAACATCTCTATTCAGTTACTTTGGAAAAATAGTAATTTTGAGTTGCAGAAGATCTCCCAATAGATTTAGAGCCGTCCCCCATGGCTACAATCCAATAAGCAGTCCAACATGGATGCTCACATGACACAAGCAGAGACTCCTACATTCTTACAAATTATTATATTACCATAGCCTATTTAGTCGGTACTAGGTAGCCTATCCTATGGGAGGGTGCGCACTCACAGTTCAGTCTCTCTAGTTCTAGAGTTTCTTGTGCCAATATAGAGAAGAAACCTCCTGAAGAATATAAGACTGTACACTCTCCTAAGGGTGTGCATCCCTTACTTGTATTTTACTATTAGTTTGTAATCTACCTCACAAACAAGTACTTAAGGTTTTCACAAACTAGAGTGGCCCTTTAAGACTATGGGCAATGTTCACTAAGGCTAGAACTTTCATTTCGATAGGGTTTAACCTCACAGAGAGCTCATTCTAGATCTTCATATTACTATATTGTCTAAGAAGTTTCTCACATGTGACTTGAAGTTTTATAATCCCTATGTTATTCTATTAAGCCTTCACAAAAAATAAAAAGTCATTTCCCTAAATGAAGCACTTTCTCACTAGTGAAAAAGGTGTCTCAAATATAATGAATTAAAGTTGTATGTTAAACCTACTATTCTAAGGTATGCAAGTGGAGAGGTTTATGAAGGCTGCTTCCAGGACAACATGCGGCACGGACATGGACTCCTCCGCAGCGGAAAACTGACCTCCTCCTCCCCCAGCATGTTCATTGGTCAGTGGGTGATGGATAAGAAGACTGGCTATGGGGTGTTTGATGACATCACCAGGTATAGTGTCTTACATTAGTACATATTCAACAAATTCAGCCTCAAACGAGTTGTTGAACAGTGCGTTCTGTCTTGTGTTTATGACAACAAAACTATTATCCCCCAATGGAAGCATCAAAAATCTACCGTGAATAGACTTTCTGGTGCGGTCTGTGGACGGTCTCCATATTTCTCAATGAGAAATACTAGATCCATTTAGCAGGAATTGCCCGAATTCCAAGAAGTAAGCCCTAGGCCACATTATCTTCAAAATAAAGCCAACTAGTTTTATGATGTCAACCCTCGCATAGTCAGCAGTGAGATTCTTTTTTAAAGAAATTCCAGATTATTGTAGTAAATCTTCCACAGTTTTCTCTATTAATTTAGGATTTCTTCCCCTCAATATTAAGCAATAGTCACCCACCCAAACCATGCACTCACAGCTTTACCCAGCTATTTTGGAAAGGTTGGGTTTATTACAAGATGTCTTGTAAAAACCGGCTTCAGTAACAAGGAGGCACATTTTTTACTCTCAATTCTCCATTTATTGTTTTAGGGGCGAGAAGTACATGGGTATGTGGCAAGATGACCTGAGACAAGGCAATGGGCTGGTGGTGACCCAGTTTGGCCTTTACCATGAAGGAGCCTTCAGCCTAAACAAGATGATGGTGAGTAAACCTGGATATGGAGGGCTGATATGATTCTCTGCGCTCATCCAGATTAACTTACTTATATACGATAAATGGTAAAGTACCACTAAAGTTCATTTACTAGTAAAACTCATATGTTTGTTTGTTGGACAGAGACTATTAAAAGCAGGATGCAGTTTAAAATAAATACAAGCTTATATTTTCTTTGTTGTCTGTGTCCATTCTTCCTCAAGCAGAGTTGCTTTTCTCCACCCACCTGTGCCTTAGGAGGAGTAGCCAGCTCCACCTGGAAGATAGACTAAAAAAAAAAGTCTGACGAGTCAGACTCTGATTCAGACTGGACAAGCTCAATAAAAAGTGGTGAGACTATGACAGCATGTTCACTGTGCTTGTGTGGGGTCTATGGAGCAGCTGCAAACTGATTGCAATACAGCTGTTACCTCTCTGTGGACAGTGGGTGGAGCTTATGTTGTCACAGGGCAAGGCTCTTGTCACCATACCTCAGTCGACTTCCAAGCTCCATGATATCTGGCCCCCAGGCGGAGCTAGCAACACCCCATGACCAGGCATGTGGAGGAGGAGAAGAGTAGCTCTGCTTGAGGAGAAAACAGACAATTTAAAAAGTAAGAAAAAATGTATGTTTAAAAAATCTATAAAACAAAATATGTATTTTAAACTGCATACTATTATTAAGTCTACACCCAACAAACAAATATGTGAAGTTTCTTCTACACTGCAGGGGTCCTTTAATCATACTTTATTTATATGCAGTTTGGCTGTGTGCAGGCAGCCCCTTAATCCTCACCCCTCACCCCTTTACTTCCCACCTGAATCTCAATCATTCCAGAATTATATCCCCCCCTCCCTTCTCTCCTCCAGGTGATATATTCTAAGGTCATGATGTCTTTACTTATATGTTTTACTTTTTATCCTATGAACTGATTTTAGTTGTCCTCATTTGAATTGTCTCTAATATATTTACTGTAACACAGCACATTTGGTTTAAAATACAGTTGTCGCCCAGTCTGTTTCCATTTCCATGAGTTTCTGCATTTCTTTGTATTCCATGATTTGTGGATATTTTAACTTGTAATATTTCACAGGGCCAACTAGCTAATGCAGCTCTGACATGAATCTTTCAGTTAAAGGCATATCTAAGTTTCCTGGATTATGAATGCATCTGATAGAGAATTAGAAGTTTGTGCATGAAAAAATTCCAAAATAAACATTTAATAAACTTGCCATAAAGTTTGCAAAATTTCTTAAGTTTTCTGGCAGGGGAACACCCCTGAAAATCCAATCTAAACTAGCATAAACTTCATAATTTGTTGTGGTCAGTTAGAGGCAGGTACAACTGTGTAGTATATGAGATAGTATATGAGAATTTAGTCTTGGCAGCAAAGCATCATGAGATTTTTAGACTTTTGTTCCCCCCCCTCTCTCTCTCCCTCTCCCTCTCCCTCTCTCCCCCCCCCCCCCCCCCCCCCCCTGGAATGAAGCTGCTCCGGCAGCACTACTCACACACCTCTCCCCCACTGGAAAGTAGCAGCAGGGTTGCTCTGTATCTCTGCACTGTGCTACTATTGGCTGGAAGGTTAGTATAGGGTTAAAAAATACTTGACTGCAGTTTTTATATTGGTTCGTATAAGGTAATCCTGTAGGGACCTCTGGGAATTTGGAACCAATTTTTTAAGTACATCTGTATGTATACAGAATGACTCCATGTAATAGATTAGAAAAAGTTAAAAACAGGGAAACTTCCAGGTACCTTTTTTATACTGAATCATTTACTTCCTCTAGCAAAATGGTCCTGTGAAAGATTACCTGTATGTGCCGGAAGCTGCTTCACCAGCATGTGATTATTTACCACTTTACAAGTTTGTCATTTCTATCCTATGTAATGACAAAAATAACTCTAGAAACTAAATAGTGCACTAGTGTAATTGTTATTTATCTTGTGCAACACATACATATTATGTTATTCAGGTTGTGTCTTCTCTTGTCTATATACAGGGATGCGGGGTACTTCTTTCTGAAGATGACACCGTTTATGAAGGAGAGTTCTCAGATGACTGGACACTGAATGGAAAGGTGAGATTGCTTTAAGGACCACTATACTTTGGGAAATACTTCACATGTTCCTGAAGTATGTAACAAACTAACATCATTTAGCAGTTGTGAGAATAAGAGCATTTATGTAGAGAATATTGTATGTACAGAGCGCTTCCATCTTGGATTTTTAGTTTTCCTGTAGCCAAGTTATCCTAATGGAGCTTGCTCCTTTTTTAGATTGATTTATAATGGCAGTCTTTCAACATTTCTATTTACAGATAGCATCAAAGTTTCTTCTATTTCTCCCAGATGCCTAATCATTTTAAGAGCAAAATGAAAGGTCTGATGCTTTTAATGTTTAACTAGCATATTCAACTTTACTTTAAAAACTGCCTTTATCTAGTTTAAACTTTTTCAAAACATTAAGTCAATTCTCAAGATATTTTTCTCATAGGAGAATACAGTAAATATGACACTGATGTGGTCCATTATATATTGTAGTACAAATCTGTGGCAAGTGTTAAAGTTCTGTTTATCTTTGTGTTTTTAGGGGTTGCTGACTATGCCAAATGGAGACTGTATAGAGGGTCTTTTCAGTGGAGATTGGGGGTCTGGAATTAAAGTCACTGGCACATACTCCAAGCCGTGTTTGTATGACGGAGAGAAGGAGGCGGCTCGGAACCTGTGAGTCACAGGGTTTGTTCATGTATAAGTGGCATATATAATGAGCATTACTGCTCAGGGCTAACAGACAAGACGCTTCCAGTAGCCGGTCCACTTAAAAGCCCAAATTTGTTTCATTCCTTCATGTTTTCGTCCAGAGCATCTGTTAACATCATAGGTACTTCACGTGGTCAGTCTTGCCAGTTTCATATGGCTTTAGACTGAAAACCATACTATCATACTCCTTTGGGTAATTAGCTGCTATTGGAGAAAAATGCTTAGTGGAAGAATTAACAAAAAAGCCAAATTGGAGAGGCAATTGGAGAATGAACAAACCTTAATAGGTTAGTTCTATGGGCCTGATAACCCCTCTGAGAGCAGCCTCTTATCTCATTTGTGCCCTTCACTGAGCGCTCTCTAGTTGAGTTCCTCTGACTTTAGATTTTGTTGGAAGAATTTTAAAGATTGGTTCGTTTGTAAAAACAAAAATGGCAGCTACCCAACTTTTTTAGATATAAAAATAAAAGGCTCTTTTTTTTTTGTTTAATTTTGGTTTTACTTTTTAAGTATTTTATCTATTATCAAATGTACGTCTTTAAGAAAGAAAAAAAAAAAGAGAAAAGCGTCCTGGCCTATAGCCGCCCTTTAAAAACGATTAGCATTTTAAGCACACGGTATGCAGGGACAGATAATCGTTTCAGGGCCTGTACTTTTGCTGTTGCACACTTTGCTCAAACACATGTCTCTGACCATTTAATGTCATGTTGTTCCTCGAGTGCTGACTGCAGGTGTAGACATCCAGCTCACCAGGGAAGACCCCATACTAGGGGCCCTCAGCTACTGGCACTAAATAAGGCATCTTAGTTTATTAGTTAAGGGAGGCAGATAATTACATCAAAAAAGGTGGTAAGATCAATGAATGGCAGAGCTGACCATCTACTTAAATTTGTGGCTTTTTAATTGACCCCAAGGGGTGGATAGAGAAGTCCAAATTATTTTGTACTGGGGCCCTCCATTCACTAGCTCTGCAGCTGATGAAAACAGAGCCCATTCACTAGAAGTAAAGAGCTCAGGATTTTGGAGAATGCAAAATATTTTTTAAATTACCTGATATGTACTATTCATAAATAAATGTAGTTAAAAATCCATCCTATAGGGAAACCTTTTTCAAATTTTCCAACAAATGGTATATTGTGCCTTGTAAACTGACCCAGATTTCTAAAAACGAAGATTTGAAGTTTTGCTGGAGGAATTGTGGAGAAGTTGGGGCTTACATACATATATGGTGAAGATGTAGTGAGATCCCAAAAATTTGGATATCATGCTTCAACTACATTGGAAAAATACTTAAATCTCTGATTTATAATTAATTTAGGGATGGCCCTATTACATATTTTCCCAAGAGATATGAATTTGGAAGTAAAGGTCTTCATTCTTCAGATCGTTATGGTGGCCAAATGGCTGATCGCCAGAAAATGGAGACTAGCAGAGTCCCCAAAATGGAGCAAAGTAGAGTCCATAATAATAATAATATATAAATAGAGCATTTGAAAAGAAACTCCCCAAATTAGATTCCTCCAAAAACAATAGGATAAAATGGCGGATCTGGGATGATTTTCTGAAGGAGAATGATTGAATGGCCCTGAGCTTTATATTATGTGAGTGATGTGACCTTATCCACCCCCCTCTTGATGCCCCCCAGGAGTTCGCTTGTTTGTTTTATGTATTTGATCTTTAATGTTGTGATCATAGATAGTTACTGTTCGCCACCTATCTGGATGTCTATTGTGCTAACATTATAAATCAAGAGTCCTTTTCTTTCAGATAGGTTGTGTACGTTTACTATCTGGATGTCTATTATGCTAGGACTGTTAATCATGTATTTATTTTTTCTGAGACATCCCTTGAATTTTGTAATTTGATAATTGCTATAAATATCGACTTTTTCTATTATACTTTTTGATAGTAATAAAAAAAATATATATAAATATAGTATAAGTCTCTTGGACCATAACCAATAACTTGTCTCAATGATGGTAACTTTAGGACACATGTAACACCTCTCTTCCCTCAGGAAGTTGGGCCGCCTGTCTGTGGCAGCTGACGAGAAGTGGAAGGCCGTGTTTGAGGAGTGTTGGAGCCAGCTCGGGTGTGAGGTTCCTGGGCTTGGAGATCTACGGAAAGCATGGGACAACATTGCTGTGGCACTGACCACCAACAGGCGGCAGCAGCGGGACAGGTCGGTGTATGTGTATAGATGAGTATGCACAGAGGCTACTCCGTGGGCTACACTCACTATAAGATTAGAGATTTATCACCTAGAGTAATATCTGAACTGTAACTTGGTTACACTGCGCATCCAGCTCTACTGAGTCTGCGCCTGCATACTCTACAGTGGACAATCCCACACAGGGATTGTTTGTTTAATTTTAGGCAGAGCTTATAAGCACTTCTTAATACAATAAAGTACATAAAAGTAAATAGATACACAGGGATATTATATACCGAATAAGATCCAGGAACCTGTCCTATCTCTTTGAGTATTGTGCATAATATTCTTTCCATCGCTGATGTTGTACATACTCTCCTTCCAACAGTCCTGACTCCCAGAGCCGTTCCTTGAGCCGCTCACACACACAAACGCTGGAGAACCTGGAACACATACCCCAGCATGTCGGCCCTTTCACCCTGGACAAATATGAGAAGATCAAAACCTATCTTATAAATGTAAGCTGCATATATGGGGTTTGGTGTTCACACATCTGTATTTGTATTTAAGTTTTTATTGCCATGTGCAAGGGGCTTGTGTACTTCAGTGTGAGCTATGACATGTAGGGTCACTCAAGATAGGCAGGTCTCTCTTACATACTCTGCCCTCTTACCTATCAGGCGTGTGAGACCCCAATGCATCAGCTCGGACGGCTCATCGAGACTCTAGTGGCTGTGTATAGAATGACCTATGTAGGGGTTGGAGCCAACCGCCGGCTACTTCAGGAAGCAGTGAGAGAGATCAAGTCTTACCTGAAAAGGATCTTCCAGCTGGTGAGGTGAGATGTAAACAGTTGTACAACATTTCTTAAATAATGATAATAATTTTTAAAGCACAGAAACCGTTGAATGAAATGACCACTCTAATGAAAACTTATATATGTCAGAAGATTTTGAGTGTGGCTGAAAAAATAATTAAAAAAAATAAGTCAGAGGTGCTCATCAGAGAACCAACTAACCTTAATAGGTTAGTTCTATGGCCATGATAAGCAACCTCTGAGAGCAGCCTCTTTTAGCTCACTTGTGCCCTTCACAGAGAGAAATATCCTGTAATATATCAGTCTGGTCCCACTCAAGATTGACCCAGCCCCGAAATACCAGGCAATTCTACCCTGAACAGGAGAAACAGCAAACCCCAGACGCGTAGCGGCCTTTATGGGCCTCGTCAGTGAGGTGCAGCTGAACTCCCTAAGGCACAGTGAGCAAGGGGTCCACGTCTGGAGTCCCATATCTCCCTTAGGGAGACTAAACCCTAAGGGTAATTTGCATAAACAAAAAAACTAAGTCAGAGGTGCTCAATCAGAAAACGAACTAACCTTAATAGGTTAGTTCTATGGCCATGATAAGCCACTCTGAGAGCAACCTCTTTTAGCTCACTTGTGCCCTTCACAGGGGACTCCAGACGTGGACCCCTTGCTCACTGTGCCTTAGGGAGTTCAGCTGCACCTCACTGACGAGGCCCATAAAGGCCGAAAGGGCGTTTTAATTTCTGCATGAGACGTATTAGCAGTAATATGCTCATAAGCAGGCATCTTGCAAGTATAAGAGGGAAAGGAGTTTAGGTGTTGGATTTCAATGAGTTAACAATAGCCCATTTTGTCTCCTGTAGCTTAGACTCCATGCTATGAAGAAGTGTACAAGTCAAAATTTAAGATGTTTCTGTTTAAAATATATATATATATATATATATATATATATATATATATATAAATATATATGTGTTTTTAGTTTTTTTTATGTATATTCACAAATATGTGTTGAGTTTCCTTAAATGCTGTGGTGCTTTAAATAAGATCTAAAGTATCCTTTATGAGTCTCACAATATTTCCACATGTTATTGCAACATCATTTACCATCTTTATAAATCTGAAGTTTGGTGCCCTTGGACTGATTATTGGGAATGATTAGAACAAGAATTTTAAGGATGCACTATTTGAAATAGTGCTTTTATATAGCGTATGAAGTTTCAAAGTACTCTCTCTGTCCTGTAGGTTTCTGTTCCCTGATCTCCCAGAGGAGGGCAGCTCCATCCAGGTTTCTGTAGCAGCAAAAGAGTCTCCAGAGAAGCGGCCTATTTGTAACGGGAAAACAGACTTTGGATCTGAATCCCCTGAACCAGGGTAACTAGTTGTGTGAAATATTCACATAAAATAGAGAATTATCTTTCATGTAGTGAAAGCTTTGGGTATATAATTCCTGCACTGTTTAGATGTTTAAAAATTGTTTCCTTCAATATTTGAAAATGAAAAAGTAACTTAAGAGGATAGTGTCCTGGTAAATTCTTATGATCTCAGATTTTGCTAATGTATTAAAAAACAATATTTATTTATTATTATTATTATTAATATTATTAATATTATTATGATGAATATATTATAATGAATAAATTTATATTATTGTTAATATGTTATTAATAATATATAATATATTTGGCAGTGTTGCTTTAAAAGGGTACAGTAAATATATATGTGACAAGATATACAGTATGTTACAGAAGTGTGTACACCCCTCACATTTTTGTAAATATTTTATTATATCTTTTCATGTGACAGCACTGTAAAAATGTCACTCTGCTACAATGTAAAGTAGTAAGTGTACAGCCTGTATAACAGTGTAAATGTGCTGTCCCCTTAAAACTCAACACACTGCCATTAATGTCTAGACTTTGGCAACAAAAGTGAGTACACCCCTAAGTGGAAATGTCCAAATTGGGCCCAAAGTGTCAATATTTTGTGTCCACCATTATTTTCCGTCACTGCCTTAACCCTCATGGGCATGGAGTTCACCAGAGCTTCACAGGTTGCCACTGGAGTCCTCTTCCACTCCATGATGACATCACAGAGCTGGTGGATGTTCGAGACCTTGCACTCCCCCACCTCCTGTTTGAGGATGCCCGACACATGCTGAATAGGGTTTAGGTCTGGAGACATGCTTGGCCAGTCCATCACCTTTACCTTCAGCACAGGACAGGTACTGCTCAGAACAGGCCTTGCCATGGTCGACCAAAGAAGTTGAGAGCACATGCTCAGAGTCATACCCAGGGGTTGTCTTTGGGAAATAGACGTATGAGTGCTGCCAGCATTGGTCTGCATGGCTGTCGTCCCAGAAGGAAGCCTCTTCTAAAGGTGATGCACAAGAAACCTGCAAACAGTTTGGATGGTGTCAAGCGTGTGTAGTGGCAACCAGGTGAGGAGTACAAAGACAAGTGTATCTTGCCTACAGTCAAGCATGGTGGTGGGAGTGTCCATGGTCTGGGCCTGCATGAGTGCTGCCGGCACTAGGGAGCTACAGTTCATTGAGAGAACCATGAATGCCAACATGTACTGTGACATACTGAAGCAAAGCATGATCCCCTCCCTTCAGAGATGGGGCCGCAGGGCAGTATTCCAACATGATAATGACTCCAAACACACCTCCAAGACGACCACTGCCTTGCTAAAGAAGCTGAAGGTAAAGGTGATGGACTGGCCAACCTCAAACGGAAGGTGGAGGAGTGCAAGGTCTCTAACATCCACCACTCCAGTGGCATCCTGTGAAGCTCTGGTGAACTCCATGCCAGGAGGGTTAAAGCAGTGCTGGAAAATAATGGTGGCCACACAAAATATTGACACTTTGGGCCCAATTTGGACATTTCCACTTAGGGGAGCACTCACTTTTGTTGCCAACGGTTAGACATTAATGGCTGTGCGCTGAGTTATTTTGAGGGGACAGCACATTTACACTGTTATACGGGCTGTACACTTACTACTTCACATTGTAGCAGAGGGGCATGTCTTCAGTGTTGTCACATGAAAAGGTAACATAAAACATTTCCAAAATGTGAGGGGTGGACTCACTTTTGTGAGATACTGTACATAAAATATGACCATGCAATCAGTTTTTAGACATATTTATGCAAGGACTTGAGGTCCTTACTTCAGAGAGCTTGCAGATTGGCTAAATGTAATATATGGTCATTCCAATAAAATGTGCTATGACTGGTTATAAGATATGGGGCCGGTGTGTTTTTAAAGATTGGTTTAGGTGATGTATTTTTTTTGCTGGTTTCTGAATTCCTGTTCTTGTAGGTACATAGTGACCAGCTCTGGGCTGCTGCTGCCTGTGTTGTTACCGCGTCTGTACCCTCCATTGTTTATGCTGTATGCCTTGGAGCACGAGAAGGACGAAGACACTTACTGGGACTGTGTCCTGCGCTTGAACAAGCAGACTGACACTGCGCTCCTCGGCTTCCTGGGCGTGCAGAAGTAGGTGATTGCCAGACAACTGACCTAATAAGACCTCACAAAGCCACCTAGTCACATTGCTATTGTATGTCTGCTGAGAAGTATTCATGCAACATAATGATATACAGAGCACGTGCACACACAGCATTGGGTGCTATAAGTATATTTGTCCACTTTGACTACAAAGGAACATGTTTTTTGGTAAACATAAAATATGTGGAAAATATACTATTTGCAATTGCTATATAATAAAATGTTAATATATACTCCGTGTACCTTTGTCCTTACACATATGACATTTTCTAAGGGAAACAGCAGCATCTCAGCCACTCATGTTATTGAAGAGGCTTGTGGGGTGAAGGTTGACAAAGTGTTCATGCCAAGTGGAGTGGTTATTGAGTGAAGGCCAGTTATTGAGTTACTAACAGACCTTTTATATTTATTTTGCAGCAAATTCTGGCCGACAAATGTTAATTTCCCCAATGAAAACCAGAAGGTAAGAAAGAAAATGGCTGTTTCTTACACCAGTTATGTTAAAGATGATTAAGTATTTAAAGAGGTCTTGAAGCCTCAAATACATATACACTAATTGGTAGAGTCATTTTGCAGGGTATTTTTCAAAACCAATTTAAAATCTCTGGAAATGTTTTCTCCGTAACAATTCATCCTGATGGCCACACAACAGAACAGACCCATGTTTCTCTTTAAGATGTGATGCAGAATGCCCTGTTTCACTGTTGATAATGTGTTCACAACTGTGAAAAGAGTGGAACATGGCAGCCTGCATCACAGCTTACAGAGACGAGAGGCAGCTGTGTAAGGTGGATTGAAGGCAACAAAATGTCATATATCAAAGGACACCTATTTCAGCTTGTTAGCAGCACATACTATCAATTGGCATGCATTATAAGGGCCTAAATGACTACTTGAGTGTCTGATAATTGGTCTTTTATTCCCAATATGAGACAAGTAGCAATGTTTCAATTAGTTTGTTTTCCGTTTGCCTCCCTCTAGATCAATTAATTAATCCAAATCTCACAAGGATTAGATGAGATATAAACAAGTTGAAGTTGATGGACTAAAAGTATTTCAAATTCTATTACTATGTAATTATTTCTCTAAAAAAATAGTTAGATAAGGCTTCATAAGAAAAAAAAATGTGTTGTGCATTTAAACAATTAACAACTATCTTTCAATATATATCACATATCATTTAAATTAGTGCTTGTGCAGACTTCATTCATTAAATAGAAGGCCAATATAGTGATACATAGAAGTAATCCGGTTCGATTATTTGACGGCCATCTGTATTGACCAAATCCAGTGAGAAGTCGTCCTACATTTCCTTCATTAGAACCCAATTTATTATAACTGGGACTGTAATACTAACACATGCTCTTGACGAAAATTAAAACTTTAAAAAACAACAATGCTATTGCCTAGACTATCCCTTACTAGGTGGGATAAATAGGGACGTTTAAGTTCAGTTGTAATATAGTGACATCTGTTGAGTTAAGGAGTAACTGGTTTTCCATGTTGATTGGAAACCGCGATTCAGACTTGAGAGTGGTGCTTTAGTATTTAAGACTATAGTAAGCCTAATTGGAACGCATAGTGCTCCTTAGAAACAGACAGATATCCTAAGGATATTAGACTGCTTATGTGTGACGTTCAATAGATATCCTGGAAATTAATAGTCATTTGACAATGCATTTACAATTTTATTAATTAGCATCGTTGTTTTTTAAAGTTTTTAATTTTCATCAAGAATATGTGTTAGTATTACAGTCCCAGTTATAATAAATTGGGTTCTATTGAAGGAAATTTAGGACGACTTCTAACAGAATTTGGTCAATACAGATGGCCATCAAATAATGTAATCTAATAGCTTCTGTATATCACTATTTTGGCCTTCCATTTAATAAATTAAGTCTGTACAAGCACCAGTTTCATAAAGTTAAATGATATGTGATATAACATATAATGTAACCCTCTGTATTACTAAGTTCTGGGGTAAGAATATACATTCAAGTATCTCATAAGTGATTATACATCTTTACATGTATCCCCCTTGATTTCCTTTTAATTGGGTGGTATAAAGTGGATGGTACACAACGGCAAATACAAGTTAAGGTACTGAATGAGAAATACATTTAGTTATATGCTAGAGTATTGTGCCCTGAATAAATACAATACAAGCTCAAATATATAAATAACTGGAGACTGGAAATTATACTTTACTCAAGTTATTTTAGTAGCGGTGTATTTTTGAGAGCAAGTGTCAAAGTTTTTCCCTTTTTAGAACCTTACTTTTATTGCTAATTGGAACGTCGTAGCAGACAAACTGTGTAATGATTCTGTAATATCGTCATTTGCTTGCTGTTGGTTATTCATATTTACATGACCCTTTTTCAGATCTTGCCAAGCACAAAGGATGTGTGCTTTGCATCCGCTGTGGAGAGCTTACAGCAGATCAGGTATGAGCTGCCATGTTATGTCTGTGATCATATTGGGACCCTGTGTCCCCCGCATGGCAATTACCAGCTATGTGGGCATTTGTACACAGAACCTAAATATTAGCAGACTCTTCTTATGTCTCTATTGACCTTTTATACCTCTCATTGATTTTTTTTATTTTTTATGGGCAGTTGCACTTACATTTAATCCTATTGTTACAGTACACTTCAATGTGGTTGCCGTTCAGTATAACTGAATGGAGAACCGGTTTATATCCAAAGGTCCTCCGACTGAAAGTATTCAGCTCCTGTAAAGAAAAGCTGAATACAATAGATAGATAATAAAGTTGTTTTACTTTCTAAAATATTTATCAAGTGAAGTTACGATAAAGAGCATATCCTGAATATGACACCTTAATGGCACTCACAGTGATTTTTAGATTCAGGCTCCTTAATAAAAAGAACAGGCATTGGTACATTCAGTGTAATTTGAATTTGTGTTAATATAATAATGAAAAGAATGTGCAACTACTTGTTTTTGGAAAATTTGGGTAAAACTAATGAAGTGACAAAGTGAAGCTTGTTATTTCTACCTATACATTTTTCCATTGAGATAGTGACCCCCCTCTCCTTGTTTTTCAGCACGACATTCACTCCTTCAGACAAACTGAAAGTGATCCAGCAAACGTTTGAGGAGATCACACAGGAGGTGCAAGGGGCTCTGAAGGAAGATTTCCTCTGGTCTATGGATGATCTGTTCCCAGTATTCCTGTATGTTGTACTTCGGGCCAGGTTAGTAGTTTTCCTCCCAGGGCCAATTTGGCTTAATTCTTCATCATTGCTTAAGACAGTTGCCCCCTAACTTGCCATCCGCATCCGTGGCATTAGAGTGACCTCCATATGATTTCCCATTATATAGAATACGGAATCTGGGTTCTGAGGTGCATCTGATTGAAGATCTGATGGATCCCTACCTACAGCATGGAGAACAGGGCATTATGTTCACTACTTTGAAGGTATGTTGGCCTCATATTTTGGGGGGGCTTAAACAAAATGTTATGGTGTATTAAATTTGAATAAAGGAGTGCAATATAAAATGTACAGTGAGGAGGGGATATGCCTGGTTTAGGGATGAGAGAGTCTGAGAATTTATTTGAATTTGTAAAGCCAGCGAGAGAAGCTCTACCCTTGCACGATATGCTGGGAGCTGGATCATTTTCTGCAAAAACAGATTTCCCTATTGTGATAAAAATGTAAACTTTATGTACAAACAAGAATCTTTAGAACTGGTATTATAAAATGTTACATAAACAATGTTGACTGTTGTTTTTAGGCAGAAATTAAGTTTCAAGGTCCTCCTGCCTCTCTCTCTCTTCTCTTGGGTCATCAATTAACTCTTGCAGTGGGTGTGATGAGCAAGAAGAGCATGCCCAGTTATGGGATCTGTCATAAATATCTATTAGTGCGGAAAGCCTCTGTATGTGCAGGGGGCGGATATAACATACCTTTATATATGTTTTAGATATGTTCTATAGACTATAGAGCCACTTAGACTTCAGCTGAAACTCAATCTTAAAGGGATTTGGAAGGTTCCTAGATTTTACTAGTTATATAATATGCCTGCGTATCTACTTATTTGTATGTGTTTTATTTTATTAAGAAGTGCTTATAAGCTCTGTTTTACTGACTAAAATAAAAAAAATGCATGTGTGGGTCTGCTCACTGTAGAGTATGCAGACGCAGACTCAGTAGAGCTGGATGTTCAGTGTAACATATAGACCTTGTATGAGTGTGCTCCCTGCAGCGCTGGATGGTCAGTGTAGTGTCCTAGCCTATCAGGGACCACATCTCAGCAGCCTGTTGCTAAGAGATGGTCACTGATTGGTTAGTACGATACACTGCACAGCAAGAACAATCCAAGCAGGTAATATTTATTTGGTTTTAGGCAATAAAACAGAGCTTATAAACACGTCTTAATAAAATAAAGTACATACAAATAAATAGATACACAGGGATATTATATACCTAGTAACATCCACAAACCCTTCATATCCCTTTTAAAGCAGTTATATTGATTTCTTCTGCAGCTCACATCACTTGCTTCTTCTAACATATAGACATTTTGTAAATAAAATTGATTTTACTAACTTATTTCAATTTAAAATTGACTTGTCCGTATTTGTAAAAAAAATAGGAAGCGCCTCCCCGTCTCATATCCATTCTCCATTCTTTTTTTGGCAGGCGTGCTATTATCAAATTCAACATGAGAAACTCCACTAGGCTGCTGCCAAAGCTGAGCGGAGTCCGGAGAGAACAAGGAACAGACAAAGAAACCCTTCAGGCTGCTTGTGTCGCCCATGGCCTCTGTAGGAAGGAGGTGTACTACAGTACAGTGATGGCAGGTGTGTGGGTACTGGTGTCTACTGGAAGCAAATATACTGGGCGATGGCTTCCCAGGAAACCCTATGTGCCGTTGGTGCTGTGGAAATTGGTTCATGACAAAGCACTGAATACGTCATTTCAACACAAGGGTGTTTTGCAATTTAAATTAAAAAACTGTGTTTTTTTTACCATTTTACTGAAGCAGATATTGGAATGGAGCCAGTGTATTGGACAAGACCAGAGTTCTCCTGGCTGTTGCAGCATCAGGTTGTGCCCATCGCTGCTCAGGCCTAAGCATGAACAAATATATCAAAAGTTGGTTATTTAGGAAAACTAAACCCCTGGTGGTTACCTCTCCCCACCTGGATCATGGGGTTGTTGCAATGTCTGAGGACGCTGGTGGGATTTTCAATCTGCAGGTGTTGGATTATGAGCTGACAGAGGGGTCTTTATTGATGGATACAAGTGAACATTGCACAAGTATTCAGTGCAAAGATTCCACATTTTAATTTTGATACAAGCAACGGATTTCTTGATGAGAACAGTTATTTCTTGTATTTATAGAAGTGTTAAGGCCTGCCTTGGAATGTGACGTGACAACTGCCATATAATATACCTCAACTCCAGAAAGAGTTATTGATGACACTGTCCTTCTTTACTAGTAGTGACTGTAAAAAGAGGTGTAGTATCACCAATGGCCATTGTAAATAAGAGCATTACATTATTTTGTATCTCTGCACAAAGATGTTATGGACAGTCTGGAAATGGTATGTACAAATAATATATATATATATATATATATATATATATATATATATATATATATATATATATATATATATATATATATATATATATACACACAATGTGTGTGTGTGTATTAATGTATACACATAGATATGTGTACATATTTTGGGAGTATGTGATGTATTACAAATGACGACAACAAAATTAATCTTCTCCTGTAATTCACAGAGGAGTCTGAGCTTTAAGTTATTGAAGACATCAAAGAAAACCCAAACAATGTTGTAGTAAATGGGTCTCATGGTATGGAGTCACTTGTACAACATTACACACAGTCTACAAACCCATGTGGTGTGTAGTTATTTGGGATGCTGACTGCAACCCCCTAAACAGCCCAGGATTTCAGTTTGTCTGCTCCTTTGCAGATGGCTCAATCAGAATGACTGTTATGGATTTAGATATCAGGGCAATAAAGACGTTCAGGAGTTGGTATTCCTGTACTGAGCAATGTATATTAAGTCTGTGGAAGACCTAGCGACTATTCAATGGAAACGTATTGTCACAGAGGAGCTTCTTTGGCCGTTACCAGCTATTTTATTTCAAGGTTTTGCTGATATAAGACTGAAGGACAGATCGGTACTGACCTCTAAATTGTACATGAATGGTAGTATATATAGTCATTGGTATTTTTATGTATTTACCAAAATAAACTGACCGGAAAACTGAGGCTGTTGCTTTAAATCAAGAAACCATTGTAAGTGATTATTTAACCCTTTACAAGGGAAACATTGTGGTGTTGTTGGCCTCTGCTAAGGAAGGGGTTAATCTGACATGGTTGTAAAGTATCCACTTACAAAGCCAGCGACATTCCTGAAAATTAAAACATTTGCTGACCTTCATTTTTTTTAAAATAAATTGCACATTTCTTTTCACATTTGAATGTCTAAAAATAAATAAAAAAAATGTTTTCTGCTCAGTATTCCAAGAAATACAGTTATTTCACTGCACTCTGGGAGACTGTCCAGGGACATGCAAATAAGTACACAATGCATTTGTGTAATACAGCAAGCATATGCCTGAAAGGAACCATGTATTGGATTAAAGAGTGATAATGCATTATAGACTCATTTGCATGTCCCTGCCAGTTTCCCAGAGCGCAGTGCAATAAATATTTCTTGGAATTCTGAGCAGGAAATATTTTTTGTTAACTTTAGACATTTAAATGTGAACACAAATGTACTATTTACTATTTAAAAAAAAATAAAATATATGTACACTGCACCTTAACAGGAGTCTAGAAGTTTGCCCTAATATGGGGAGGGTATACGAGAGTATAAGGAGTAACACAATACAACATCATGCTTGGCCATCAGACATTGCTTTTGTAAATGTTCAAATAAACTGCTACTCTGTTTTGATTTTTTTTTTATTGTATACGCCAGGTAACGAGCCTGACAGTGACAGCATTTTAACTGCCCTGCTGTGTGGTTAATATTGTGGTATTTATTAACATGTTCTCTGCCAGGTAAGGCTAGCAGTCTGAAGCTGCCAACGCGTTTCTCTCCCCTCTGACCGGGAAAAGCTATAAAAAAGTCCTACAATGCTAAATAGACAACACTATTTCAGTGTTTTTATTTCAACACGTACAGAAAGATATATATTAAAAATAATTTTATATGGAGATATAAACCCATATTTATTCACCATTCTTTTTTTCAAACTGTCATGTGTTAAATATTGTCAATATTGTTCAGAAATAAAATGACTTTATTCTTTGTCTTGTGTTTTTTATTATTTCAATGTTTGTTTTGCATAGCGCTGACTTTCTGGGTTTAATTGTATGTTAATGAGAACCTAAAGGCTCATTGTGCAATTTCGACCGTATATCTAATGAACTTTGACCAAACCACTTGATTAGATCTGGTGCTACTCGTACCCACCCTCTGCTCTTTCCCAGTAATGTGATAGCACCTTCTGACCTGAGGGTTCATCTTCTGGTGCCATATTGTTGTCTCTGGTTGTGTTTATCCATTCTGTTTTCTTGGCAAGGATACTGGAGTGCGTGCCAGTTCCTTCTCGAGTGGTCTGCTATGACCGGCCTACATGGTATATCTCAGAGCTTCATTGAAATACACAAAGCCCTTCACGTCAACAAGGTAGTAATCCAGAATAGGATGAAATATTAGAAAACTTACATAAAAATTAAGTGAGTAATTTATTTGCTCCTCTTGCCCTAAATGATTCCTGTTACCTTGGATAGGAATTGTATGTTCAGTCCGCTTTGCTTTATTAACATCCACCTCAATGGCTGCAATGTTGATTTTCTAGGCTTCAAATTATATATTTTTTATTTGTTCAAATGTATTAGAAATTATGTTCTTTTAAATACACAGTAAAAAAACAATATGAATTCCCTTTACTAGACTTAATTACCTCACTCTATGGCTAATTTCCCACTTTACGAAGTTAATAGTCTAATACCCTGGTTATAGGGCTACAGGTATACCCCGCTCATCACTACTCCTTTTAGCGCTGATTCGATATAACGCTGTTTTTGCCTCCAGACCCCTTTTATTCTCTATAGCACTGTCTTGCTATAACGCTGTTTTGGCTGCCGGACCCCTTTTAATGTTCTGATTCTCTGTAGCACTGTCTTGCTATAACGCTGTTTTGGCTGCCGGACCCCTTTTAATGTTCTGATTCTCTGTAGCACTGTCTCGCTATAAAGCTGTTTTGGCTGCCGGACCCCTTTTAATGTTCTGATTCTCTGTAGCACTGTCTCGCTATAAAGCTGTTTTGGCTGCCAGACACCTTTTAATGTTCTGATTCTCTGTAGCACTGTCTCGCTATAAAGCTGTTTTTGCTGCCAGACACCTTTTTAATGTTCTGATTCTCTATAGCACTGTCTCGCTATAACGCTGTTTTTGCTGCCGGACCCCTTTTAATGTTCTGATTCTCTGTAGCACTGTCTTGCTATAACGCTGTTTTGGCTGCCGGACCCCTTTTAATGTTCTGATTCTCTGTAGCACTGTCTTGCTATAACGCTGTTTTGGCTGCCGGACCCCTTTTAATGTTCTGATTCTCTATAGCACTGTCTTGCTATAACGCTGTTTTGGCTGCCAGACCCCTTTTTAATGTTCTTATTCTCTATAGCACTGTCTCGCTATAACGCTGTTTTGGCTGCCAGACCCCTTTTAATGTTCTGATTCTCTGTAGCACTGTCTTGCTATAACGCTGTTTTGGCTGCCGGACCCCTTTTAATGTTCTGATTCTCTGTAGCACTGTCTCGCTATAACGCTGTTTTTGCTGCCGGACCCCTTTTAATGTTCTGATTCTCTGTAGCACTGTCTTGCTATAACGCTGTTTTGGCTGCCGGACCCCTTTTAATGTTCTGATTCTCTGTAGCACTGTCTTGCTATAACGCTGTTTTGGCTGCCGGACCCCTTTTAATGTTCTGATTCTCTGTAGCACTGTCTCGCTATAAAGCTGTTTTGGCTGCCGGACCCCTTTTAATGTTCTGATTCTCTGTAGCACTGTCTCGCTATAAAGCTGTTTTGGCTGCCAGACACCTTTTAATGTTCTGATTCTCTGTAGCACTGTCTCGCTATAAAGCTGTTTTTGCTGCCAGACACCTTTTTAATGTTCTGATTCTCTATAGCACTGTCTCGCTATAACGCTGTTTTTGCTGCCGGACCCCTTTTAATGTTCTGATTCTCTGTAGCACTGTCTTGCTATAACGCTGTTTTGGCTGCCGGACCCCTTTTAATGTTCTGATTCTCTGTAGCACTGTCTTGC
Source organism: Discoglossus pictus (assembly GCA_027410445.1). Classification (NCBI taxonomy): domain Eukaryota; kingdom Metazoa; phylum Chordata; class Amphibia; order Anura; family Alytidae; genus Discoglossus; species Discoglossus pictus. Next base: position 107,181,492 of record CM050173.1, read on the forward strand.
TACAACGCTGTTTTGGCTGCCGGACCCCTTTTAATGTTCTGATTCTCTATAGCACTGTCTTGCTATAACGCTGTTTTGGCTGCCGGACCCCTTTTTAATGTTCTGATTCTCTATAGCACTGTCTTGCTATAACGCTGTTTTGGCTGCCGGACCCCTTTTAATGTTCTGATTCTCTGTAGCACTGTCTTGCTATAACGCTGTTTTGGCTGCCAGACCCCTTTTAATGTTCTGATTCTCTGTAGCACTGTCTTGCTATAACGCTGTTTTGGCTGCCAGACCCCTTTTAATGTTCTGATTCTCTATAGCACTGTCTTGCTATAACGCTGTTTTGGCTGCCGAACCCCTTTTAATGTTCTGATTCTCTGTAGCACTGTCTTGCTATAACGCTGTTTTGGCTGCCAGACCCCTTTTAATGTTCTGATTCTCTGTAGCACTGTCTTGCTATAACGCTGTTTTGGCTGCCGGACCCCTTTTAATGTTCTGATTCTCTGTAGCACTGTCTTGCTATAACGCTGTTTTGGCTGCCAGACCCCTTTTAATGTTCTGATTCTCTATAGCACTGTCTTGCTATAACGCTGTTTTGGCTGCCGGACCCCTTTTAATGTTCTGATTCTCTATAGCACTGTCTTGCTATAACGCTGTTTTGGCTGCCGGACCCCTTTTAATGTTCTGATTCTCTGTAGCACTGTCTCGCTATAAAGCTGTTTTGGCTGCCGGACCCCTTTTAATGTTCTGATTCTCTGTAGCACTGTCTCGCTATAAAGCTGTTTTGGCTGCCAGACACCTTTTAATGTTCTGATTCTCTGTAGCACTGTCTCGCTATAAAGCTGTTTTTGCTGCCAGACACCTTTTTAATGTTCTGATTCTCTATAGCACTGTCTCGCTATAACGCTGTTTTTGCTGCCGGACCCCTTTTAATGTTCTGATTCTCTGTAGCACTGTCTTGCTATAACGCTGTTTTGGCTGCCGGACCCCTTTTAATGTTCTGATTCTCTGTAGCACTGTCTTGCTATAACGCTGTTTTGGCTGCCGGACCCCTTTTAATGTTCTGATTCTCTATAGCACTGTCTTGCTATAACGCTGTTTTGGCTGCCAGACCCCTTTTTAATGTTCTTATTCTCTATAGCACTGTCTCGCTATAACGCTGTTTTGGCTGCCAGACCCCTTTTAATGTTCTGATTCTCTGTAGCACTGTCTTGCTATAACGCTGTTTTGGCTGCCGGACCCCTTTTAATGTTCTGATTCTCTGTAGCACTGTCTCGCTATAACGCTGTTTTTGCTGCCGGACCCCTTTTAATGTTCTGATTCTCTGTAGCACTGTCTTGCTATAACGCTGTTTTGGCTGCCGGACCCCTTTTTAATGTTCTGATTCTCTGTAGCACTGTCTTGCTATAACGCTGTTTTGGCTGCCGGACCCCTTTTAATGTTCTGATTCTCTGTAGCACTGTCTTGCTATAACGTTGTTTTGGCTGCCAGACCCCTTTTAATGTTCTGATTCTCTATAGCACTGTCTTGCTATAACGCTGTTTTGGCTGCCGGACCCCTTTTAATGTTCTGATTCTCTGTAGCACTGTCTTGCTATAACGCTGTTTTGGCTGCCAGACCCCTTTTAATGTTCTGATTCTCTATAGCACTGTCTTGCTATAACGCTGTTTTGGCTGCCGGACCCCTTTTAATGTTCTGATTCTCTATAGCACTGTCTTGCTATAACGCTGTTTTGGCTGCCAGACCCCTTTTAATGTTCTGATTCTCTGTAGCACTGTCTTGCTATAACGCTGTTTTGGCTGCCAGACCCCTTTTTAATGTTCTGATTCTCTATAGCACTGTCTCGCTATAACGCTGTTTTGGCTGCTGGATTCGCTATAATATTGTTTTTTGTTTTTTTTTCTCCAAAGAAAACAGAATCCAGGATGACTCGGAAGCTTTAACATCAATAATTTAAAGTTTTATATTTCTGATAATGTTCAGTTTGTGTTACTGTTATGTTTTCTGTTTCTTTAAAGTTCATTTAAAACCCCAAAAGTTTAAATTTCAATTGAAAGTGAGTTCCCCGATCCCTATCTCCCCCATGTTAAACTGCCCCGTTTAGAGCTGTTTCTCCTATTGCCTGGAACCTATCTACAGTGTTAAACTTGGTGTTCATGTACTTTCTATCTTCTACTCTTTTCCTTAGGGCAAAGTTAAATCTACAAATCATAGTCGCCCACGCTCCACCACAAAATCTGAAATATACATGATAATGCACAGGTTCCACTTACACATATAGTTTTTCTGCAATATGTGACTGCACCAGGCTTAATTACATCTTAATAAAATGGAATTACCCAAATGTATTTTTCTTTTTTTAGAATAAGTGTTTGGGTACGCCTTGGTAAGTTATTCCAACTGGTCATACATGCACTTTCTACTATAAATTAAGAACATACCATCAATAATTTTGACCCCATACAGTTCTCATATTGGATAATGTGCTAGTCAAGTGTCCTTAAGACTTGCTTGCATAACATACTAAAGCGTACCCCAGTGCTGTGTGTTTATAATCGATAAGGAATGTAATTTTATAAATAACATACATATTATAATAGTATATATCACATATATAGTTCTCAGCAGTGCGACCTCGCCAAAATCCGTTGGTAACGCAACTTTAAAACTGCGAAGCGAGGGCCGTGGTTGCGGCCAGGCAAGGCGCTCATCCCTATGACCCCGTACGACTTGCGCATTATACCTACAACCCGCGGAACTACACATCAACACAATTCAAAGTGCAAAACCCATAGCACTTTTATAAAAAATTACGGGCCTGTACCACGGACAGCGAAGAACACACAAAATACAAACTCAGATAAACAAAAAAATTGCACACAAGCAAGGGGGGACAACCAGGACGTCTGGGAATGAGGTTACACACCAATTTAAATAGAATTTAAAGATTTTCGCCACTCGAAAATGGCCATTGTAGAAAACGAGGCTATATTACCCCTACGCACGCAAAACACTGCCAAGTACATACGCCTTTTACACAGACCCGTACGACCTGCTAAATACACTATTAGGAAGGACACTAAATGCTACACACCCGCCTAACACATACACAATCGCAGCCATTTTACGACACTAACTGCAAACTAAAAACATTACCATTACAAAATGCACAACTACACAGCTAAACAAACGGTTTCCCCTCCCGCACGCAGCCTAGTTACACTGCATACATTGCTGACACTTACACCTCAGCAACAACAGTGCAATCCTACATTGTATGCTGCAGGAACATCACAACAGATTGTTAGCTCTTCAGCATATTGCTACCTGCATATATTAATTACAAATAGCTAAAGTATATTAATTGATAACTTTACAAAATTAATATTAAAAATTGCACACAAAAAAACACAATTACAATAAACGCTAAAGGCGCACAGCCCGCGCCTCACAAGGAGCGCCAACGGTGTTTAGAGGACCACAACTACACCAGGGGAGAGGCTCCTAATGCCAGCCAAAAGGCCATCAGCGCAAACCTTGCAATGAGCGCCAAAGGAGCTCTCATAACCAAACATACACCAACCAAGAGGCTCGCAATGAGCGCCGAAGGTACTCGCACAACCAAAATACTTTCCGTACTTTGTGTACCAAACAGCATTACCTGCCTTCCAATTTTATTGCCGTCATTTTTTGACGGGCAAGTCGCTAGTATATTATAATAGTCACAAATTACAGGAACATTCTAAAATATACTTTAAAAAAACAAGACATTTAATGAACCTTTCTGGAACATTCAAGCCTCCTTAGGGGACCTGTCCTCCACTTTCTACACCTCTGCCCCAGGAGATGGACGAAGGCTGCAGTTGAAGTAGTAGGTGTCTAACTTTTGTCTGCAGTTAACCTGATATTTCCATGTACTTTGTAGCCCAGCTGCAGTACTGAACCAAAAGCCATGGGGGATGTGCCCATGGCATCTCTGATTCGCATATACCGGATTGCCTCAATCACCACGTGAACATGGAGAACATTTCAGATACGCTGGAGCTTGTGCTCTGTAATACTAGTTTACTAGAAACAACATGGCGTACATTGTTGAGATTTTCATTGAGACGCATATAAGGAAAAAATAACAATACAATACATTTTTGCACATGTGTAAAACAAATCCTTTATTTCTATAGAAGGGTGAAGAAGACCACCTACATATATATTTTTATTGAATGCTACTGGTATAGAAAAGTTACAATGGGAATCCGCATGATGTATTAGCTCCACAACTGTCAAGGTGGTCTACATATGTGCCAGGCTCTTTTACCGAATGATCTATTGGATTTTAGCCTGTCCCGATTTCATGGACCATTTGTTCAAACCTCTGATCACTTCCACCATATTCAGCCCTGGAATATGTCTTTGTACAACCTGAACCTGCTAACTTTGCAAATGGCTGTCTATAACTTCTTGGTTCTGCCTCATTAGTTCATCTCATAGAAGAGAAGAAGGAAACTTGAGTTTACAAAGACAAATATCTAACAAAGCCTCAGCATGTTGAACCTAGCAATGTTGGATCACATTTGGTTTTCTGAAATGGTCTTCACAATGTGTGAGCTGTGTTTGTGGCACTGTGTCTTTAAACAAAGCTGATTAGTCTCTCCTGCGTAGGGCTGCCCTGTTTGAGGAGCAGGTTTGCCAGGATTACAAAGAAGAGGATGTGACTGGATTAGCCCATTGCTGCCACTAACACGTCTTACCTAGTTCTTAGTGACAGGAGGGACGTTGGGTTCGTATTGCAGAGCGTCCAGGTAAGATTTTACCTTTGCATAATTAATCACGTCTTTTGTTTGATGAGTCATGACTGGTATTAAATGCAGACAATACATAAAATCACAACATTAGGCGACACAGGTCTTCGTAGTGTACGTTATGCCATTACAATGGCCGCCATGTCTAATCTGTTGTCTTTTCCGTTGTGTGTTTAATTTCCAGTCCTTTTTACCATTGGATTAGTGATTAGTTCCATGCAGGGTCTTGAAGACTTTTTTTTAGGAGTCAACTGAAGTTAGTCTTTTCCTAAATGTTGAATCAAATAGGTTATGTTGTGTAATTTTCTTTTTCATGGAACACAGCCATACCATAACTGCCTTGTTGTAAGCTTCATAATGTGGCTCTACCATTTGGTAATTTCAACAAGCACACAAAAATAACACCTAATGTGTATGTATATGTATATGTGTGTGTGTGTGTGTATATATATATATATATATATATATATATATATATATATATATAATTACATCATGCCATTCATCCTAACCATAGTTGTATTCTGCCGGTGGTAGACCAATTGGGATCCCTAATTTGTTATTTTATATTTGTTTCCCATTTGTTCAAAGTATTTTTTGTTTTTACAGATTGCTATATTATATTTTATATATAAATATATATATATACTAGCGACTTGCCCGTCAAAAATGACGGGGCAATAAAATTGTAAGGCAGGTAATGCTGTTTGGGCCAGACATTAATTTTTTTTGGTGGTCCGAGATCCCTCGGAGCTCATTGCGAGCCTTGCGCTGTTGTTGTATTTTTTTTTCTGATAGGCACTTTTGCTGTTATTGTTTTGTCGGCAGTGATCTGCTTTTTGCACTTATTGCAAGGCTTTGTGTGTTATGAGCAGCGTTGGCGCTCGTTGTGAGTCGCGCAGTGAATGGGTTTTGTGTTTGTGAGATTATTATTTTTTTGTGTATTTGTTTTTGTATGCTAATGAAATAATTAATAAATGAATATACTTTACCTATTTTGAAGTAATACATGCAGGAAGCATTGTGCTGAAGAGCTGACAATCTGTTTTGATGTTCCTGCAGAATACAATGTAGGTTTGCACTGTTGTGGAGCTGAGGTGTAAGTGTCAGAAATGTGTGCAGTGTGTAGTGTAAATAGGCTGAGTGCGCGAGGGGAAACCGTTAGGGTAGCTGTGTACTTCCGCATTGTGTAAGTTAGTGTTGTAAAATGGCGGCCAATGTGTATGTGGTACGCGGCTGTGTATGATGTAGCGTCCTTCGCAAGAGTGTATCTTGTACCTGGTACAGCTTTTTTGAAAATCCGTATGTGTTTCGTGGTGTTTTGCGTGTTTAGGGTCCTGTAGGCGGCCGTTTTTTCTCTTGCTTAGGGGATTTTCGTGTGGACTTAAATTGAGGTTTAACTTCACTTGCAGAGGTCCTGGGTGCCCCCCCCCCCCCCCCCCCCCAGCTGTGTGTAAGCTTTTTATGTATTTTTTTGTGTGGATTTACTGTGTTTTTAATGTTTTCTGGTGCTCGCGGTTCCGCCGTTAATGGTGTATTTTTGCCAGGTCGCGTCTCATATTTTTGTATGCTAAGTCCGTACATTTTCCGTTCTAAGTCCCACAGTTCGTATTTTTTTGTGTAAGTTCGTATATAGTGATTGCGTGTTAGATCTATTTTGGTAAAGTGCCGCTTGTGTGGGTGGGTGTAACCGCGTGTGAGGCGCCGTAGTGCCTCCACCTTTGCAAATACACCCCCTCGCTTCGCAAGGGTCCGCATTTGCGGCCTGTAATGAGCCTTTGCCTCATTGCAGCCGTTGTGGGAGCCTCCACCTCTGCAAATGCAGACCCTCGCGAATCATTGCAGCCGACGTTGGAGTCTCCACCTTCTGCAAATGCGGCCCCTCACTTCGCGAGGGTCCGCATTTGCGGACCAAACTGCGTCCCTCGCGAGGTGTGACGACGATTCATAGTTTGACAACTATATGTGATAGTTAATTAATGTATATTTTATAAATTGTATTTTCTATTTTAAATAGTACTGTCTTCCAAATGGTTCTAATGGATATTGTGTTATATTCTTCTTTCCATGCTGCTTTATACTATAGAGCTAAAAATACAAGCGAAAACATTTTTTGGAAATTTGATTAACTTTGTTTTCTTTGAAAATATATAGGAGGACAATTTTGCGATCAAAATGAACATTGAGTAGATATTGTTGATCGTTTTTTTTTTGTATTTTTGGACATTCCCACCATTACATTTTCAGGTTCTAAACCACAATTTCTCTAACAATTTTATTTTTTCTTTTAACTACTGTTAAAGTATTGAAATACCAGAATTGTACAATTTAGGAGTCAAATGAACTGTGAATATTTTGGGGTGCTCAGCAGCCCTGTTCTGTACGGTTTCTAGTGCATAATATTCATGGACAGTTGTGAGTTATAGTTCTGGTGTTTTCCTTAAATCAGTGATGAAAATGATCTTCCACCTTCTGCACCAGGGTATACAATTTTTGCTATATGACCGATAGGTTTCACTAGGACCACCTAGAGTGCCCTTTCACCTCTTTGTTGACCCTTTAACACCCCTAAATTTCCCATTAATTAGTAGATTGTGTCTTTGAAAATGATAATATATTAGGGGAAAAAACAAGATGGAGAACTAGTGAATGTTTACAACATTAGAAGCCGTGTAAGTGTGGGCTCCCTGGGTCCGATTCCAGACAGGGAACCAAGATGTCCGAGCAGGGTTGGACCTGGTCAGTACTTGGATGAGAGACCACCTAGGAATACCAGGAACTGTATGCTATGGCCCACTGGAGAAGGAGCCTGCAACTCGGTATCTCTGCCTTGAAAACTGAGTGAATGACCATGGACAAGATGATGTGCCTGGTGTGTTATGGTCAACGAGGTCATGGAGAGTCGGAAACGACAGAGCAACTACACACAAAAAAAATTGCGGTAGTAGAAATGGATTGTGCTTGAAGGATACCATGTTTGTGCCTTCCACACTTCTTGCTGACTTGGATACTTAGCGGGAGTGTTCTATTAATTTGTATTATCTTTGCAAGGAAGCATTTAATTGCACAGTGGACAGTGCTTTTATTAGGACTAATGCATAATACATTAGTTTACAAGGACAGCCCCGGAGAGAGAAGCTGCTAGAAACAGCCTAGTAAAGAAAATGGATCCCTGTAGTGAAAAATGATAATGCTTTGTTTTTTACTTTCTAAAATCACTTTGTACTTAATAAAGTGTATTTATTCAAAAGACAACATAGAAAATAGGTTGATCACTGTTCCCTATAATGAAGTGGACTTGTACGATCAGATGGACATATATATTCAGGTTACTTCAGTACGACATTTAAGGACCAATTATCTAACAAAGCCTCATGATGCCTCCCTGTACCCTCCTCTCCCACACCTTCTTCCGCTAATAGATAAAAATCACCATCATGGTCTAACTCTCAGGAAGTCCTGTAAAACAGCATGGAAGTCATAAACAGTCTACAAAAATTCAGATTTTCCAAAATGGTATTTTTTATGTCCATGTCCTCAGCTGCTAATTTTGTCTGTTTGTTTGTTTATACTTCACAAACAAGTCCTTTTTTTTTTTTAAACTACAGTTGTCCTTTAAAATTATCTTTGAAATATGGGGGATTCTGTTTGCACTGCTAAATGCCCTATAGCATGAGGGGAAGGGTTATCATGCCGGTGCTTACTCTTCTATTAAGTTATTTAATCAAGTGGCTATTTATGGCGTCTTCTAATAGAACAGAACAGAGCTGTTATCCGAATCGAAGGGTTCTCCCATTCATCCGAAGTGTTGGTTAGGAAAAAAGAAAATGATCTGCTGCCATTAAAGCAAAACTGAATATTATAATTAAATATTAAAGTTTCTAATTATTTCTTTTAAACTTTTGTAAGCTCATTTTCACAATTATCAAGTCTTACTATAAATATGGTAGTGGTTATTTAACCCTTTTGTTGGATCCTGTGCTGACCACCCTGCATGTGGGCTAATAACCTGATGTAACCATCTCTGTTAAATCTGAGTAAGCAGATTAACCCCTCTTAGGATACACTGATTTTATTTACATTTGTGTAAAGCACATTTAGTCGTGGCTCAGTACACAGTTACACAAGTGGTACATTATAAATCTGGAGTATTTAGGAGGACAGACCCAATAGGCAGAGTATATGGCGATGTGAGTTTTAGGTTTATTGCTCTTATGTTGCAATAGGCCAACTAAGATCAGGATCCAAAGGTCAAACTGAAAGATCCGTAGACGTGGGATGAAAAAGTGGGGAGATGACAAAGAGGAGAAAGGTCATCTTTTGGGGGGGAGACGAGGAAGAGGAGATGAGTCTTCATGGAGAGACGAGGAAGAGGAGATGAGTCTTCATGGAGAGACGAGGAAGAGGAGATGAGTCTTCATGGAGAGATGAGGAAGAGATGAGTCTTCATGGAGAGACGAGGAAGAGGAGAAGAGTCTTCATGGAGAGACGAGGAAGAGGAGATGAGTCTTCATGGAGAGACGAGGAAGAGGAGATGAGTCTTCATGGAGAGACGAGGAAGAGGAGATGAGTCTTCATGGAGAGACGAGGAAGAGGAGATGAGTCTTCATGGAGAGACGAGGAAGAGGAGATGAGTCTTCATGGAGAGACGAGGAAGAGGAGAAGAGTCTTCGTGGGTAGAGATGAGGCTGATTAGATGAGTCTTTATGGGTAGAGATGAGGACGATGAGATGAGACTTCATGGGAAGATGAGGAAGAGGAGATGAGTCTTCAATGGGGGAGACGAAGAACAGGAGACGAGTGTTCATGGGGAAGATGAGGAAGAGGAAATGAGTCTTCATCTGGGGAGGAGAGGAAGAGGGGGGGTTGAAATGTGCAAGTTAGAGACTTATGTAAAGTTGGATTTTATTTTAGTGAAGGGGTGGAAGTATGGAGAATAGAGGTGGCATTGGGCCCAGGGTAGGAATGTGTCTGGGAATGTCGAGAGGGGTTTGGATCATAGCGTGAAATGGGCAAGGTGGGTACATTAGTGAGTCGAGATAGGGAGGTGCACGGTCTATAAAATTGTAGACATTTGTAAAATCAATGGGAGTAGACAGGAACCCATTGAAGTGGAGCTAGGAGAGTGAGGTGAGTGTTGTGCAGAGAAGATTAAATTGAGACAGAACTAGACCTTTTAGATTTGTTGGAAACTAGAGATTCCATGGGCTGCAAGACGAATGATGAGTGAGATAGTCTGGACAGGTGTATGTAAGAGATAATTTAGTGCATTGTTATGGGTTAATTCTGGTTATTAGAGCAGATATATAATTACATGTAAATTCATTTATTGCTCTATCATAATTCTGGAGTTTCAAGTTACCTCTCACCACCAAAAAAGGTCAGGAAGAACACAAAGAGGGCCTTGAAAGCTACAGATTGATTGGTCGAGTAAAACCAGCCTCAAGTTGGACGGGTTCATTATGGGTATGTGCATGCCATGGTTGGTTTCACACTGATATCTTGGGAGGGAAAGGTGGATAGACAACATATACCGTATACGTGAGTTTGAGAAGGGGTGGGGGCTCCGGTGCGTGTTGGATCCTCAAACTTTCCCATGACTACCCTGTGTAAAAGACTTGGCAAACACCTTCTGCTAGTCATAAACAATAAACTGGCCATTTATTGGTTGCCTATTCACAAATATACCCCGTTACAAGAGCTCAAACTGGATCTGCCTTTTTGTTACTATACAGATTGTTATTTTTCAGATAGAGGGGTTAAATTATGCAAAAACTCACAGGCTCAAAAAGAGATAGTCAAGTTATTTCAGGAGGTGAGATCCTCACATCTTCCATGCATTAGTAATATTAAAGCACTCTTTTTATGTATATTTAAGTGAAAATAAGCTTGTTAATCACATTCTTGTTTGTTTTTTTTTGTTTTTTTTTATTGCTTGAGTTTAGAGTCGGTTACTCAGGTCTGGTTGCAGCTTGTTCTGAGAAGACACTTGAATGGTTCATCCCCAGAAGGCCGGAGAATCTCTGAGGATGAGAGAAACAATGGAAGTGACCACAGGATGTCTACGGGAGAACGGTACCACTCTCTCACTGAGACTGGGCTGAACGGTTCTGTAAAATAGCTTTAGCTTTGGCTTTAAAATACATACTGTTGTAGGATACAAGGTACTTTGTTATCTCTCTGTGCTTAGGGACCAAGCTAACTAAGACGTAGGTTATTGCTCTGGGCTTCAATTAATTAGACCCAGGTTTGGAAGCAAGTGAAATAGTCCCAGGTTACCTACTTGCTCTTCAGATGCCAATTTATTGGACTCAAGTTATCTCGCTTTGTTTTAGGGGGGAATGAATAATGCCCTGGTTATCTCTGTGGTCTTTGGATGCCAATGTATTAGTCTTGGGTTGCCTCTATAGTCTTTGTGTTCCAGTGTATTAGACTCAGGTTACCTCCATGGTCTTTGGGTGTCAATGTATTAGACAGAGGTTACCTCCGTGCTCTTTAGGTGCCCATGTTTTGCATCCACATTATCTCCCTGTGCTTACCTAGGTTTTCTTCACTTCTTACATTAGAGCTCTATCAGGTTCTGACTTTCTCCACTCTTCCCAAGCATACGCTCAAGATGTTACAGTCTTCAGAGTCTGCATAAAGCCCAAATGTTTCCAAATGTCTCCCCTCTATGTCTTAGGCTTCTTGCCATTTTTAACTGTCTCCATTTTCTATGAAAACACTCTCTCAGATCCTGACTGTTATCACTCTTTACTCAAGGACTCTCTCAGATTCTGGCACTGGTTCTGGATGAACTAGGATTGTTCTACCACAGCGATGTGAATGGGATCGGTGTACTGTACAGCCTTCTCCAGGCGCCCTGGCTCCAATCACTACTTAAGGTAAAGCAAGGACAATTTGGACATCACACAGCATTGGCATTGGACTTTGATTATATATATATATATATATATATATATATATATATATATATATATGTATGTATGTATGTATATATATATATATATATATATATATGTATGTACAGTTCCTTGCAAAAGTATTCACCCCCCTTTGCATTTTTTGTGTTTTGTTGCCTCACAACCTGGAATTAACATGGATTGTTTGAGGATTTTCATAATTTAATTTACAGAACATGCCCACAAGTTTGAAGATGTTTTTTATTTTTTGTATTGTGAAGCAAACAACAAATAGGACAAAATAACAGAAAAAGTCAATGTGCATAACTATTCATTCCCCTAAAGTCAATACTTTGTAGAGCCACCTTTTGCGGCAATCACAGCTCCAAGTCGCTTTGGATAAGTCTCTATGAGCTTGCCACATCTTATCACTGTGATTTTTGCCCATTCGTCCTTGCAAAACTGCTCCAGCTCCTTCAAGTTGGATGGTTTGCGCTTGTGAACAGCAATCTTTAAGTCTGACCACAGATTTTCTATTGGATTGAGGTCTGGGGTTTGACTAGGCCATTCCAAAACATTTACATGTTTCCCCTTAAACCACTCAAGTGTTGTACTCCAGTCTCTGCTGTGGAACTCTGCAGCTCCTCCAGGGTTACCTTAGGTCTCTGTGCGGCCTCTCTGATTAATGCCCTCCTTGCCCGGTCCGTGAGTTTTGGTGGGCGGCCGTCTCTTGGCAGGTTTGCTGTTGTGCCGTGTTCTTTCCTTTTGGTTATGATAGATTTGATGGTGCTCCTGGGGGATCTTTAAAGATTTGGATATTTTTTTTTATAACCTAACCCTGACTTGTACTTTTCAACAACATTTTCCCTTACTTGTTTGGAGAGTTCCTTGGTCTTCACGACAGTGTTTGGTTAGTGGTACCTCTTGCTTAGGTGTTGCAGCCTCTGGGACCTTTTAAAAAATGTGTGTATATGTAATGACAGATCATGTGACACTTAGATTGAACAGAGGTGGACATCATTTCACTAATTATGTGACTTCTGAAGGTAATTGGTTGCACCAGAGCTTTTTATGGGCTTAATAAAGGGGTGAATACATACGCACATGCCAATTTTCTGTTTTCTATTTCTAAAAAATTGTTTTATTTATATATTTTTCTCATTTTACTTCATTAACTTAGCCTTTTGTGTTCTGATCCATCACATAAAACTCAGATTAACAAAACATTGACCTTAAGGCTGTAATGTAACACAATAGGTAAAAAGTCAAGGGGGTGAATACTTTTGCAAGGTATATAGATACATATATATATATATAGATAGATAGCACTGGAGGGGGCCTGGGGCTGGTCAAAACATTTTTTTGCTCCTCCTCTTTTTTTTGGCGGGGGGGGACTGTTTTTTGCACCAGGGCCCCCCATTCTCTAGATCCGTCACTGCCCTGGGGCTTAATTTAACCAAGCTTTTAGGGTCATAGAATAGGCAGACTAGATGAGCCTTTTTCACTCTCATATGATGTCAAACTTAAAATGTTTTTATCTATTAGATGCCCAGGGAGTGGGAGAGGATCTGCTTCTGGAGCTATCCTAAAATATTGTATTAGACCATTTTTTTTTTGCCTGACATGGTCACTGCAGGGAGGCGGGCAAATAACAACTCCTATCGGGGCATCTTCCTTTCCCACCCCTTGGAAACCTAATAGGGGATGAAAAATAAGCAACTTTGCTAGAGACTGTTACAATAAAGTTCTACTGTAAGATTTTTTTTAAAGCTATATCATTAGTTTACTGTAATTAAACAATGACATAATAATGTATGACTGCTATAGTGGTGCTTTAAGCATGTGTTACATCTGGAGTGCAGACATTATAACAGAGCCACACAAACTCCAATGGAGGAATCCTACCAGCCCAAGCCTGTTAGAGACAACTGGACTTTGCCACCCCTACAGTACAGTCAAGAAAGCACCCTTAGAAATACTGGACAATTGTTGTATTGTATGGTAGTTTCTAGTTTGTAGGCTGTAATTAGACTTTTTGTGTGTGTTAATGGTCAGTTCCAGGTATACCTTTGTTGTGTTCTCCCGCAGGTACATGATTGTCTCCACCATTATATCAAGAAGAGGCCGGTGCCTGTGGTACATAAAGCTCGCACCCTCTCCAGTGAGGTCAGTGCAATGTTTATAATCTAAAAGTCGTCTAGATTGTAAAAATATACAAATGTATAAATTAAAGGTAGTCAATATACATTCTTTCATTCACTTAAAAGCAGGTTTTAAATATTATTATAAAATTGGGTTTAATTGGGTCCAGTTTTTCATGATCTTGTTGGCTTTAGCACACCCATTTTGTCTGTCAGCAACTGCTTCTCTGAGCTCTTGCAAGTTCATGTTCATTGCTTCGATAATTCTATCTATCCATCTTATGCTTGGCCAATCCATCTTTCTTTTGCCTTCTAGCTTTCTTAGTATCATAGTCTTGTCCAGTGAACCCTGTCTTCACATTTTGTGGCCAAAGCATTTGAGTTTTAGCTTTACTTTCAATACTTCCAGTTAGCTGTCTGGCTTCTTTCTCTTGGGTATGAATTGGTCTGATCTTAAATTCCAGGGAACTCTCAATAGTTTCATCCTAGATCACAATTCCAAAATGTCTTTCCTCTAGAGCTCAGCCTTCCTTACCAATCTCTCACAGCTGTATGTTATTGCTGGGAAGTGCATAACTCTGACTATACAGACCTTTGTTGACTTTGTGAAATCTTTGCTCTTTAATATCTTGTCCAGGTTTGCCATAACTCTCCTCTCAAGAAGAAAATAAATGTCAATTTCCTGGCTGTAGTCATCATCCACAGTCATCTTTGTGCATAGAAATATAAAGTATTTAAATGATCCAAAGTACTCCCTTTAGTATTTGCCAAGTTGCTTTTTGACATAATTTTAGGTCTTTTTGATGTTAAGCAGCAAATCAACCTTTATAATTTTTTTTCACCTTCATCAGCAGACTCCTCAACTTCTCCTCAATTTCAGCCACCAGAGAAGTATCATCCCCATAAATCTGAGGTAGCTGAGATTTCTCCTGGAAATATAATTCCAGCCTTTTATTCATCTAGTCCAGCATTTTGATGATTTATTCTTTGTATAAGTTACATTTATAGGGTGATAATTTACAGCCTTAATGAATTCCTTCCTCAATCTTGAACCTGCCACTTGTTCCATACTCAGTTCTAACTGTTGCTTATAGGTCCCTGTACAGATTTCTCAGGAGGCAAACAATGTGGCCTGGTATCCTCATTTCTTTAAAAAAACTTACCACAATTTGTTACGGCCCAAACAGTCAAAGACTTTAGAGGAAGCAGCTGAATTTACCATAGAGCACCATGGCTCTGATTTTGCAGCATAAACAGTTTGTATAAATATTAAAAGAACATTTTAACCAATGCAGCGCTCATTTTTCATACAAAGGAAATATTTTGTAATGTTTGAGACATGTTCACTTAAAGGCAATTTATGACTTCAGTGTCACTAATTCATAATGCCAGGTTTTTAAAAACTCATATGATATAATATATATATATATATATATATATATATATATATATATATATATATATATATATATATATATATATATATATATATATAATGAGTATTGCAGTATATTATGATACCTTTTGTATTGGACAAACAACTTATTGATATTGACAAGCTTTCGAAAGGTTCAGCCTCTCTTTATCAAGTCTGAAGCAATACTAACATGAGATGGGACCCTTCAGTTTGATTAAAAACAGCGATACACAACTGAAAATTGGACCTCTTTTGATAGTATATCTGTAGTGTTATGTAGTTATAGATATAAAGTTCATTGTAGTCTTTGCGAATGTTAAATCAGACTATGTTTCTTGGGTCTTAGATAAAATGTCCACTATGATGTATCCTGCAAAGTCTAGACAATATACTATCCTGTAAAGCGCATAGTACAATGTGATGCCTCCTCAGTATCATTTTGTCCCTTTTTGTTTTCTGACAGGTTGCAGAAGTGCTACGTGAATGTGCTCCATCTTCAGACACTAGAGAACTGAGGCGCCTGCTCAGGGGAGTGCACTTCAAGGCAAGTGACTGTGTGACAAATCCCTAAGGGGTTTAAAGCTTTTAAACATATCGGGGGTCCAACAACTAATTGGAGAGGCAGAAGTTTCAGAGAGCAAAGCTTCCTATTTAGTAGGGAGCTGATCTCTGTGACTGCTATCAATATAAAGGTACGCAATGGTGGGCAACACTGTCCTACAATGGCGGCTAATAGTCCAGGATCTAAATATCTCTCTGCTTGAGCACACATGAGTTACCCAGTTTCATTCCAATTGTTCCACCTGGGCTCATGCAAATAGCGACTGAAATCCTGGACAGTTGGCAACCCTTGTAGGACCTGTAAAGATCCCAGATAGGGGCGCTATTCAACACTTCCGTCCTTTGCGCTACAGAACTCCCACTCTAAATGCTGGCAATCTTCTCAGAAGGAATGGGCCTCTCGGTGACCGGCAGTCATATAAGGATCAATTGGATATCAGGAACACAGGCTTAGCATAGCAAAGTGATTTCTAGCTTAGTAAAATAAAAAAAAGGCCTTCCCTCTTAGACAATGGTGTGTTTCATATTTGTGTCCCCAAGAAGAGCATGTTTATTTCAGGATACCGCAGTGAATATCAGCAGTTACAGACAGACTGTTTACATCACAGTCGGCTGAACACATGCAAACTTTCCGCTCATATTAGAAGTAACCAACCAGGAGGCAGGGAAACATGTGAGCTTGGCTGGCCCCTCTTGGGGTTGGATCAATGGGAGGAAACATCCAGGAGATTTTGGCGGGAAAATGAACAAAGAAACAGACATGCATATATTTACCACAAACATCCTGCAGTGCCATCTTATGGCCAAAAAATTGAACTACTTGTTCTTTCTACAATGAATAAGCTGACGTAAAGAAGCTAGCTGGCTTTTTTTAAACAACTGTTTTCAAAACCTGAAAGTATATCAGTTAGGGGAAAACAGATCTTCACAGGACCGAGTTGCTCAGCACTGAATTTGAGGTTTACATTTTTTCTGCTTCACTACAATGCAATAAAAACTTTAGGAAAGCTATATGCATAAAAAATATGAAGAATGTTTCACTTTGTTCTTTAAAACGTCACCTTGTACCGGGGCCGAATCAAGCCAATTCAGTGCTCTGGGCATTTTTTCTATATTTACTCCCCTTCCCTTTCCTCCCCAGCCTGCAGCACAATTCCAGGATGCAAGCTCTCCACTTTCTCCTCTACTTTTATATTGTGAAAAATGTCCATTCTCCTCCCTATTTGCAGCCCTGTATCTGACACTTACTGCGTGCGGCACACAACTACACGGGAGGCTTCAACATTTTCTCAAATTTTACTGAATCTGCAGCCAGTGTCACAAGAAAGTATAAAACAAAAAAATAAAATGACAGGCCTAGCTCCCTATGCACTAGAGCAGTTGTCTCATTAACCAGGCTCTCACTCAGCTTACCCTAGGGGAGCAACAAAATCAAAAATCCCAAACAATTAGTTTACAGTCACTGACCTGTATTCTTCATGAGTACAGACTCTCACTCTTCCTCTGCAGCTCCACACTACCGTGTCTCTGTACCTTTTCAGCAGCATATCTAAACATTACTCTCTGAGTGTCTCCACTTCCAGGGGAGGTACAGGGGCCTGGCGGGTGCTTGAAGGGTTGAGCTGGGTGGGGAGGTCTCAGGGGGGTCCCTATACTATAGAAAACTAATTACACAGCACTACTGGGCCCCCCAGAGGAGGGCCCTGGTGCACTGCACCGCCTGCACCACTGGTAGATCTGCCAATGCTATGGGTCATAATAAAGCTCACCACCCTCAACAGTGTTGGTGCTAGTGAATGGAGGGCCACAGCGCATAATTGTTTGAGGGCCCTTCTTGCAACATCTCTATACAAAGAAGATACGTGTAAGGGTCGATAAACAGTCAAAGATATATGTGATCAGAATACCTCCTAGATCACCCTCTCTTCTAATAAATTAAGAGACCCCCCTTTCTCCAGATGCCAAATCCCACATTGCCTGTGAGTAATTTAATTGTTTTAAAACAGGTAATTGCTAAACATTTACCTACATTGTAAAAAAAATAATATATGTATATGTATATGTGTATATATATATATATATATATATATATATATATATTATTTGTACTACTGTACTTTGTACGGTGGAGTGCTTCTATCACTCTTAGCCCACCATATGTAAAATAATTGCTGTATAGAAATACTCTTTACAACAATCAACACACAAACCAGGCACTCACACCATACTGAGGATCGGCAGTAACCGTGAAACAGTACTGTATGTGGTTAAGTGACCTGGTTTGTGAAAAATCCATCCGTTGCTATGTCTAAAACTGTGAAATACAGTAAGCATATGCATTAAAGAAGCCATGTTTAAAATGGTTTGGATTGACAGAGTGATGGTGCATTATGTGGCCTCATTTGCATGTCCCGCCAAGTTTTCCCAGATTGCAGTGCATATACTGTGTTTCTGAGAAATTTGAGCAGGAAATAAGTTTTTATCAACTTATTTTTAGACATTCAAGTGGAATCACTAATGTACTATTCCTTATTTGTACTACTGTACTTTGTACGGTGGAGGGCTTCTATCACTCTTAGCCCACCATATGTGAAATAATTGCTATATATATATATATATATATATATATATATATATATATATATATATATATATATATTTATGTGTGTGTTCTTTACTTTTTAAGGTGCAGCCCTTAGTCCAGACATATAATCACAGAACGTCAACCTGGTGTTCCTGATTCTGACACCTCTCTTGTGTTCTCCGCAGGCCTTGCTCTCGGCACATGATACAGTGGCACAGAAAGATTTTGAACCAATTCTCCCTCCGCTGCCAGATAATATCCCAGAGACTGAGGAGGCCATGAGGATAGTGTGTCTGGTGAAAAACAAGCAGCCCCTGGTGAGGTGCCATGAGCAGGGGGAAGATCAACGGGCAGTATGTGTATATATACTGTTGTGATCAAAAGTTTGCATACCCTTATAGAAATTGTGAAATTTGGGCATTTACTTTGAATTCATGATCATGCAAAATAAAAATGTGTTTTATTGAAGGATAGTGATCATATGAAGCCATTTATTATAACATAGTTGTTTGGATCCTTTTTAAATCATAATAATAACATAAATCACCCAAATGGCCCCGATCAAAAGTTTACATACCGTTAAATGTTTTGCCTTGCTACAGACACACAAAGTGACACACACGGGTTAAAATGACAATTAAAGGTTAATTTCCCACACCTGTGGCTTTTTAAATAGTAATTTGTGTCTGTGTATAAATAGTCAATGAGTTTGTTAGCTCTCACGTGGATACACGCCTCACACCTTCTGGCACACTGTAATTTGTAGGGATGAGACCAAAATAGAGATTTATGGTCACAACCATAAGCGCTATGTTTGGAGAGGGGTCCACAAGGCCTATAGTGAAAAGAATACCATCCCCACTGTGAAGCATGGTGGTGGCTCACTGGTGTTTTAGGGGGTGTGAGCTCTAAAGGCACGGGGAATCTTGTGACAATTGATGGCAAGATGAAGGCAGCATGTTATCAGAAAATACTGGCAGACAATTTGCATTCTTCTGCACGAAGGCTGTGCATGGGACGCTCTTGGACTTTTCAGCATGACAATGGCCCTAAGCACAAGGCCATGTTGACCCTCCAGTGGTTACAGCAGAAAAAGGTGACGGTTGTGGAGTGGCCATCACAGTCTCCTGACCTGAATATCATCGAGCCTCTCTGGGGAGATCTCAAACGGTTCAAAGACTTTGCATGACCTGGAGGCATTTTACCAAGACGAATGGGCAGCTGTACCACCTGCAAGAATTAGGGGCCTCATAGACAACTATTACAGAAGACTCTGCCATTGACGCTTAAGGGGGCAATACACAGTATTAAGAACTAAGGGTATGTAAACTTTTGAACAGGGTCATTTAATTTTTTTCCTTGTTGCCATGTTTTGTTTTATGATTGTGCCATTCTGTTGTAACCTACAGTTGAATATGAAGCCCATAAGAAAGAAAAGAAATGTGTTTTGCTGCTCACTTGTGTTTTCTTTAAAAATGGTACATATATTACCAATTCACCACGGTTATGCAAACTTTTGAGCACAACTGTATAAATAGATTGATATAAGGATATGTGACTCATTAGTGTTACAAGGTCTCAGGTATGAATGGGGAGCGGGTGTGTTAAATTTGGTGTTATCGCTCTCACACTCTCTCATACTGGCCATGACACCTCATGGCAAATAACTCTCTGAGGATCTGTTAAATAAGAATTGTTTCTCTACATAAAGATGGCCTAGGCTATAAGAAGATTGTCAAGACCCTGAAACTGAGCTGCAGCATGGTGGGCAAGACCATACAGCGGTGTCACAGGACAGGCTCTACTCAGAAAAGGCCTCTCCATGGTAGACCAAAGAAGTTGAGTGCACGGGCTCAGCGTCATATCCAGAGGTTGTCTTTGGGAAATAGACGTATGAGTGCTGCCAGCATTGCTGCAGAGGTTAAAGGGGTGGGGGTCAGCCTGTCAGTGCTCAGACCATACGCCGCACACTGCATCAAATTGGTCTGCATGGCTGTCGCCCCAGGAAGCCTCCTCTAAAGATGCACAAGAAAGCCCTCAAACAGTTCGCTGAAGACAAGCAGACTAAGGACATGGATTACTGGAACTTATTTGGTTCAGATGGTGTCAAGCGGGTGTGGTGGCAACCAGGTGAGGATTACAAAGACAATTTTGTTTTGCCTACAGTCAAGCATGGTGGTGGGAGTGTCATGGTCTAGTCCTGTATGAGTGCTGCCAGCACTGGGGAGCTACAGTTCATTCAGGGAACCATGAATGCCAACATGTACTGTGACATACTAAGGCAGAGCATGATCCCCTCCCTTCGGAGACTGGGCCGCAGGGCAGTATTCCACCATAACGGCCCCAAAGACACTTCCAAGACCACCACTGCCTTGCTAAAGAAGCTGAAGGTAAAGGTGATGGACTGGCCAAGCATGTCTCCAGACCTAAACCCTATTGAGCATCTGTGGGGCATCCTCAAACTGAAGTTGGGGGAGTGCAAGGTCTCTTAACATCTACCTGCTTCATGATGTCATTATGGAGGAGGGGAAGTGGCAACCTGTGAAGCTCTGGTGAACTCCATGCCCATGAGGGTTAAGGCAGTGCTGGAAGATAATGACACTTTGGGCCCAATTTGGACATTTCCATTTAGGGGTGTACTAACTTTTGTTGCCAACAGTTTAGACATTAATGGCTGTGTGTTGAATTATTATGACGGGACAGGAAATTTACACTGTTATACAGACTGTGCACTTACTCCTTTACATTGTTGCAGAGGGGCATGTCTTCAGTGTGGTCACATGAAAAGATAGAATAAAATATTTACATGTGAGGGGTGTACCCACTTTTGTGAGATACTGTATATATGCTTAGGTAGCAAGTTTCACAGGGGTGCAACAGATTAATTTTAAAAGTGTTGTGTTGTTCTGACAGGGAGCCACCATCAAACGCCATGAAATCTCGGGAGAGATCATCGTTGCTCGAGTGATCCACGGTGGGCTGGCTGATCGGAGCGGTGAGACCCTATATATATTTATACATCTATGTAACCTGGGCAGCCTCTCCTCAGTACTTATAATGAAGGGTGGAGATAGTGAATGGAGGCCCCAGGTGTAAAAAATGTTGTGCCACCCCTAGGATTGTCTTTGCAGATTCTGAATGCATGCGAATGGCGTGCACCCACCATATACTTAGGCTGTATATTTGCTGCCTCAAAAAATAAGCTTAGTCAAATTTTTAGACATACTAGATAACGCAGATTTTATTGTATTGCCGCTATCACATTATATAGTAATTTAAAGGGAGCTTCTAATTTATGGTCCATACAGAACCTGAGAACTTCCAGATTTTCCTTCCAATAAACATCCAACATATTGGCTGATTTTGCTGAACTAGACACTAAGATAATTAGACAATACAACTTTCCACAGGCCTAAAGTTGCTTGTTTTGTTCCAGGTTTGTTGTATGCTGGTGATAAGCTGGTGGAGGTGAACGGAGTGCCTGTCGAGGGGCTGGAGCCTGAGCAAGTTATCCAAATTCTGGTGAATATTTTTGTAAACTGGGGCCTAGAAATAAATTATAGACCGGTCTGTTTTTCACCCTATGAGATGATAATCTGCTTTAACTCTTTTTTTATTTATTTATTTTATTTTTTATATATTGATATTTTAAATGTGTGTCATTTAAAAACGAAAAGTAAGAGACACATACTTGTGAAGTGACACCACTCCTGGAGTGTGTTAGACTGTACCCACCACATATGGAAGTCCAGATACAAAATGCCAAGAAAACCTCAAATTCTAATTTTATGTCATATCCGTTCTCTAATGTGCATCTCTCAGTTTTTTTTTGTTTTTTTTTCCCCGGAGGCCATAAGGATAGTGTGTCTGGTGATAAACAAGCAACCCCTGGTGAGGGGCCACAAGAAGGAGGGAGGTCAAATGGCTGTGTATATATGTGATGACCACTTTGATGGAGGAGAATCTTGAAGTGCTGTGTTGTGGTGTTGTGCTTTGCCATGGCAACAGGGATAGTTGAAAAATAGACATGAGGCTAAGTACTGTCCCTTAGTATCTGCCCAAGGGATTGAGGGTAATCCATACATGGGCTCTGCTCACTGCGCCTCACTGATGAAAGCCAAGTTTCTCTGAAACGTACCCATGGGTTCCACTTTTTCCTATGCAGAAGAGAAATGACTGGTGTCATGACCCCGTGCTTGGTTGGGCTCAGAAAGATCTAGATCAATCTCACCCAGTAGGTTGTGGGGTTCTTGGTGTATCCCCGTTAGCAGGAATGAACCCTAGTATATTATACAACCACCAGTATCCATGAAGCTCGTTCAGCCATACTAGCCGCAGTGGTTAGGAGCAGAGTTTCAGGCAGAGTCTGTAGTAATAATTCCAGTGGTTACAATTATTATATTTCCTTAGAATACACCATACAATTTGTTTGTTTGTATACTGACAACTCCTTTATCAATGAACACACAGCACATATTTATAGGCACAGTGACATTAACATAACAGGGGGGTGAACACTTAAAACCATGGGGAGGGGGGTCAGTCCAAGCCTCATATAGGGAAGTTCCTTCTCTATGAACTCCATGGGGGTCAATAAGTCCCAGCATAGCAGAGACAGCAAGCCTGGATGACAAAATGGACATCTACACTTGTAGGGACTTTAGGTAAACCCTTTGATGCCACTGCTGGTGGCAAATGGTGATGCCTCTTACCCATAAGGGTTTACAAGTATAATCCTAATCATAATGGGAGCTCCACATAACATGTGTTATTAACCCCCCCCCCCCCCCCCCTCTGAGAAAATCCTGTATTTCAAGCCTAAACATGACATATACAAGTTCACATGGACACAATTACACAATCCTTGGTAAAACCAAATAGTCCAAGAGTTAGTTCTTTGGACAAGTTATTACAAACATTGGGGAAAATATTGCATAGCACGACAGATTAACGTGGCACACATGTTAACCCTATCCATGTCATCATGCCTGCCGCAGTCCTGATATCCATGTGGTCATGACACCATACTTTAACTGGGAGAAATTACACACTAATATAAATGTTGCCAGCCCAGGGCCCATGCCATTCCCATAGTCCCAAAAAATCTTAGGCTTCCCCTGGGCATCATACCTGGCATTTTAGATCTGGTCTGTCCTTTATGGACACATATGGCCTGATATGCTTCAGAAGATTCCTCCTCTGTAAGTTATGACACAAGTGAGCAAAAACTCAAGAATCTGCAACATGCTATAAGTCTCATTATTAAATGGCCAGTGTAACAAAAGAAGCAAATTGTTTTAGTTTCAGATTGTATTGGTTACATTGCAAAATACCAGTCATACACACTTCGGTAACTCAAGGAGTTACATATCTCACATAACCTTATCAGAGATGCACAATGAATCGTTCAGTAGTAACAATACTCTTGTTAGTAAATATAAGCACCAGAAGTTACAAAGTTAGACTCTTTATACTAGTGCAGAAATGTTACTATTGTGTCCACATATGTTGAATCATATAAGGAGTTACATGTTTTATTAGGCATTCATCTTTAATAAAAATCCTATTCAATGCCTTTGAAAGTATGTTTAATACTATTGTCTAACAAAGTTTCTAAATCTACAGCCAAGCTGCTTGTCGCCACTCCTTGTGAGAAGCTCTGACCGAGCTAAATGGTCAGGCACAAGTTTGCCAGGATAAAACAAGTCTCCAGCCAGTGAAGAGCATTTGCTCCTGTTGAGACATAACACATATTACACTACAGAAATAGAAAACAAAAAAATATTATGATGTCACTGGGGCCCCAAGAGGAGGGCCCTGGTGCATTGCACTGCCTGCACCAATGGTAGTTCCATCCCTGGTTTGAAGTGAAATATTATTGACTACTGAGTGTCAAATACATTTCTCTTATGGTACATTAAACAATCAAGGAGGCAACAAAAAGTAATGAGATATAAGGTTATCTGGAATGGGTGGTTTAGTTCTATATTTTACCATAATTATTTATTATTATTCAATAACTGACCTTTGTCCTTAGGTGCACTCAGAGGGTACAATCGTGTTCAAGTTGATCCCAGTTGGTGATCGTTCTGTGAGCAGCCACACAACGGTGAGGGTCATCTTGATATATTACTCCTGTACTGATACAAACAAGTTACAGAAAGCAATGACAAAACACAGAGTAACTGGGAGAATGCGCTTTGTGGTTAAGCCAGTGCACAGAATCCATGTTTTTCTCCGCATTGAGCGCTCATTTCAGGCCCGTCAAGCTAGTCACGTAGCGTCAAAGGCAATATACAATCTACCGGATGTCTATTACAATCTCTTTTGGATGATTGGATAACAATTAGTATTGACACACTTTATATTTGGTTAGATCTATAAGCAGTGTATACAAACTTATCAAATGTGGATTAACAATTTATTTTAATACAGTCTATATTTGGTTAGTTTAATATAGGAGTATATAAACAGTGTATATAATCTTATAAAGTTTGGTTAACTGTCTGTCTATATTTGGTTAGTGCAATACAGAAATGATATGCAGAGTATATAAACAATCAGCTGACTGTTTGTTACAGTATATATGATATTAATAAAATATAACTTTCGGGCCTCACAATGAGCACCTTCGGCGCTTATTGCGAGCTCCGCAATGAGCGCCTTCTGTGCTCACTGCGAGCCTCTCCCCACTCTCTCCCTCCCATGTCTCTTTGCCCCCTCTCCCTCCCCTGTTTTTTTTTCCCCCTTATCTCCCTCCCCTGTGTTTTTTTCCCCCTTATCTCCCTCCCCTGTGTCTTTTTCCACCCCACTCCCTCCCCGGTGTCTCTTTCCACCCCACTCCCTCCCCGGCGTCTCTTTCCACCCCACTCCCTCCCCGGCGTCTCTTTCCACCCCACTCCCTCCCCGGCGTCTCTTTCCACCCCACTCCCTCCCCGGCGTCTCTTTCCACCCCACTCCCTCCCCGGCGTCTCTTTCCACCCCACTCCCTCCCCGGCGTCTCTTTCCACCCCACTCCCTCCCCGGCGTCTCTTTCCACCCCACTCCCTCCCCGGCGTCTCTTTCCACCCCACTCCCTCCCCGGCGTCTCTTTCCACCCCACTCCCTCCCCGGCGTCTCTTTCCACACCACTCCCTCCCCGACGTCTCTTTCCACCCCACTCTTTCAACAGCTTCCTAGTTATGTGCTTGGAAAAAAATGGTGGTCATTAAATCCGTAATTTTTTTTGAAGCCTGTAACTCGTCAGCCGTTTTGAGCTCCCCCCCCCCCCCCAAGCCAGTTACCTATAGGGCTCTCAAAGAGTGCCTTTGGTGCTCATCGCGAGCCCCGCAATGAGCGCCTCCGGCCTTCTGCGCTCATTGCAGGCCAGTAAAGCCAGTCATATATGGCCCTCACGATGAGCGCCTTCGGTGCTCCTCGCGAGGCCCATACGTGACTGGTTTGACAGGGGCTGCAATGAACGCCGAAGGCCTTCATTGCAGCCTTGTCAAGCTAGTCCCGTACGGGCCTTTGGTGCTCATCGCGAGGCCTGCAATAAGAGCCTTTTTTGCTCTTTGCAGCCCCTGTCAAACCAGTAATTTTCGGGCCCCGCTATGAGCCCGTAACTTTTAACATTGCATGACCAACATTTGCATGTACGACAACTATATATGTGATAATCTTTATTAGGCCATCAATGGGGAGATGGGGGCTGGGGGGGGGCTGAGATGCACATCTAAAGGGGTTTGAAAACTATCTGATTATATAAGAGGTCAGAGTCTGATCAATGAAAGTAAATTAAAGGTATATCTAATTTCTATGTGTTTAACTTTTTCTAATATAACACATCCTGCGAATTTCAGAAACACACATTACATAGATCCTTTCTATACACACACAGATTTATTTTATTTAAAGATGAAATGTGTTTTCCACACCCCTCAGAGCTGCTTACATAGACACAGTGTACCTACCAATAGCAGAACAGTTCAGAGATCTACAGAGCAATGTGCAAGCTCCTCCTTGCTTCATTTTCCCAGGTAAAAACAAGACTACACATTGCTTTGCAGCACAAGCTGGTTCCACAGATTGAAACAATGTTAAAGCTGCCTGTGATTGGCCAAAACAAATTATGAATTTTGTGACCTTAACTTTAGATTGTACGTTTGTGAGTTTTCAATCTTGCATGGAGCTTGGGGGACAGCAATATGGACACTGGATTCTAAGATCCCAGACAGGGCCCTCCATCCTTTGCAACGTTTTTTTGCCTTGAACCCATGTCTAGCGCTACAGAATATGTTAGCGAGTCACAAATAAACAATAATAATAATAATGCTAATTTTAGCAGGGATTTTCACGGGTGTTAAAGCTCAAAAGGAACTGCTTGCAAACTCAAGAGATTTAGCAAACTTTAGGGTAAAATGAATGCAATTTTTTTTCATACACTACTGATTATCCTCTATGAGATGCATTCATAATCCATGAAACTTAAATATGCCTTTAAGCATTGGATTGTATTAATGATTCATTCTTAGTGAAATATCTTGCTATTTTTGCCGGGGCACTACATTGGTCCAGTCTCCGTGCAAGTGAAAGGTTTAATCACAACACATGCTTTTTATGGCTGGGTGTTTAGATTAGAAGCCCATGTTGTTCCTTTTTATTTACTGGCTTCCTCTTCATTCTCATGATCCAGCTGTTCGTCCGAGCTATGGCAGATTACTGGCCCCAGCAGGACCCTGCCATACCGTGTGCCGATGCTGGGCTGCCCTTTAAGAAGGGGGAGATCCTGCAGATTGTGGATCAGAGCGACTCCATGTGGTGGCAGGCCAGGAAGGCCACGGATGTGGGTCGGTGCGCTGGGCTCATCCCATCCAACCACCTTCTTAAAAGGTAACTGGATAGCGACAAGAAGTCTGTTATGGGTTCATAGGAGCACTGATGAGATGGGGTACTTGGAGTAACTTACCTATACATTAGAAAATTGTCTGTCACATTATGATATGAAATGGTCTCCTTGGATCGGTGTTGGACTGGGATTGGCTGGAATTGGGAGCCATGTCACCTTGTTTTTTTTTGTTTTGTTTTTTTTTTTATTATTTTTGTTTTCCTTTTTTCTCTTTCTACTCACTTTTCTTTTTTGTTACACCTTTAACTTTACCCTTCCTCTTTGCTTTATTAAGTTACTTGTTACTAAATAACTTTATAAAAAAAAAGAAATGACATACAAGTAATGTTTTCTAATTTACTTTATTTCATATGAGAAGTGGTATTGTGATTCACACTGATGAAATGTATTATGTCATATGCCTTTTTATATGACATTATTCTAATAACCACTGATGGAATGTTTTTTTCAGTATGTTCAATGGCTTTTATCTTTCTTAAGAATTTTTTTTTCAAAAAGTATAAGTTCCAACTAACCATATTAGCCTAATTATATAAAGTTTGAATAATACTATTTCTTACTATAATTACTGTTTTCGCCTTTGCTCATGTCTATGGGCTGTCATGTTGTCCTCTCTCTCTAACCTCCCCCCCAACCCTCAGAACTGGTCACTGTATGCAGGCAGCAAATTGTGAATATCCATATTGCAGCTTCTTAACTGTCTATATGGGCATGTGGGTCTGGGTCAAGCTCAATTGTACGACTGTGTCGACCAACAGTAAGCCACTGGACGTCCTGTGTGCATTACAAGATGCAATATGGAGATTCACAGCTTACTGCCTGTGACATAGTTTGAGGCATGGAAGGACTGAAAGAGGACAACTTGGCACCTTCCTAGAGGTGAATGGAAGGAATTGGTTCTTCATCATGGAGTCATTTTCTGCTTTTAACAGTATTAATGGGTCTAATGGACCATAAATCATCACTCATTGAACCAAACCACCCTCTAGGTTGCCAACCTGCCCATTCAGGCCCTGAAAATGGATCTCTATACCCACAACTTCTCCACATACGTCCTAAATCTTAACAAATTTTCACCGGTGTTAAACCCCTTAAACCCCCTCACATCTCTTTCCACATAAAGGAACATTTGTAGGTGAATCCTCTGTTTTAACATCGTATTCTATTATATCTCATCTGTTTAAAGGGGCAGAGAACTTTGCATTTTTTACGTCAATGCTCCTATTCCAGCCCCTCACAGTATGTATATGTTCTGTTACTTCTAGGAAGCAGAGGGAGTTCTGGTGGTCCCAGCCCTTCATGTCTCACTCCTGCCTTAAAGCCTCACAATGTGAGTACCTCTGTGTCCCTGCACTCTCTTGTCATTATATACTTCCCACACTGTAATGTTTAATAAGAGAATGCATAACCTATGGAGACTGGCAATGATAGATGGGCTCATTCAGTGGTAGACATTGCATCCAGTCTACTCCTGGTGTTATCATGTATTAATTACTAGTATATAAAAAGGATATCTATATTGGTATCATTGAAAACAAATAAAAAAAACACCTTTCTAATTGAATTTTACTAAAATTACCTTAGTTATCTAAAAATAGCCAGCATTTATTATTTAAGTCCATTAAAGGATCACTTATATAGGGATATCTAAATAATAGGTAGGACTTGATCACATATAATAGTTTTCAGTGTGTAACGCTCCAGGCAGGAGCGCATGCATGCTATAAAAACTATTAAGCAATGGGCAGCATGTGGCTTTAGCCTCGTGCGCGCATTGCCCATGCACCCTCACAAATGCGTGCGTCATCTTACGTGACACAGGGAAGTGCGGGCGAAACACAGGGAAGAGAGAGGGAGGGAAAGACACAGGGAAGGGAGAGGGGGAGAGAAAGAGACACAGGGAAGGGAGAGGGGGAGGGAAAGAGACACAGGGAAGGGAGAGGGGGAGGGAAAGAGACACAGGGAAGGGAGAGGGGGAGGGAAAGAGACACAGGGAAGGGAGAGGGGGAGGGAAAGAGACACAGGGAAGGGAGAGGGGGAGGGAAAGAGACACAGGGAAGGGAGAGGGGGAGGGAAAGAGACACAGGGAAGGGAGAGGGGGAGGGAAAGAGACACAGGGAAGGGAGAGGGGAGGGAAAGAGACACAGGGAAGGGAGAGGGGGAGGGGGAAGAGACACAGGGAAGGGAGGGGGAAGAGACACAGGGGAGGGAGGGGGAAGGAAGAGACACAGGGGAGGGAGGGGGGAGGAAGAGACACAGGGGAGGGAGGGGGCGGAGAGAAACAGGGGGCAGCACATTTTCCACTCTCTGCTTATATTCGAGTCACTAAGTTTTCCCAGTATTTGGGGGTAAAATAGGTGCCTCGGCTTATATTCGGGTCGGCTTATACTCGAGTATATACAGTATTTTAGAAAATGCCCCACATTATCACAAATGTAAATGATTTGTCATCTTGTAGAACTGATAATAAAATAATGTAATTATATGTTATGCACGTTATTTTGTAACAAGAAAATAAAACTTTCCTGATTTAAATAGAGAATTTGACTGTATGTATCTCTCTGATCTGCTGTCGTTTTGTGGGACAGTGAGTACAATTGGGGAAGGTAAGGGATGTATAAATGTAACTGATCTGTCCTCTATTCATTCGCATTGTATATACTTGTCGAACATATGGGGATATTTATCTGTGCATCATATTAATGGAGAGAACTGTGAAGGGGTGCAACATGAGCACTTCACAGTATTCACTAAGCTATGTTTACTAGTAATCAGTGTCTCCGAACATTTCTATATGAAGACCTACATCTGATAAATAAAATCTACTAGATCGGATAAATCTTAAATAATAATAATAATAAAAATAAAAGCAAGCTTTTATCCAAAAAGGATCCAAACTGCCGAAGACAGCATTATATTTATCATCTCAGGGTAGATTAGATTCCTAAATGGCGGGTGGTGGGACTGTCTTGCTACCATAGAAAAAATAGCTACTGAGCAGTTAAAGACCAACCTCCTAAAGACACAAGACCTACGCCAGTTATTGTCTCTTTGTTTAACTGACAAACACAGATTTTCTGTTTTGTTCCTCGCAGAAGAAGATATGAAGATTGATGAGAAATGTGTGGAAGCTGGTAAGTACCATCCATTAGATAAACAAAATATATGCAAATATATGCAGGCAATTAAATGTAGTGGATGTGGACGTTGGTTCTGTGCTGCTCAGTAGATATTAAGGCCTCCATTCTATGGCTCTTGTAAGAATTGAGCTCCGGGGAGCGAGTCGGTAAGTTTTACAGGCTTCTATTTTCCAGGAGCCATAGAAAAGCTCCCTCCTGTACTTTTCCAAATCCCGTAGTTGTGGATCAGCTTTCATTTTACTGGTGAGATGGAATGGAGGCCTCGGTTCCTTTCTTATGGAAGCTATGGAATGGAGGCCTCAGTTCTTTTCTTCTTGGAGTCATGCAATGGGGCCTCAGTTCTTTTCTTATATGAGCCATGGAATGGGGACCTTGGTTCTTTTCTTATGGGAGCTATGGAATCTAGGCCTCTGTTCTTTTCTTATGGAGCTATGGAATAGAGGCCTTAGTTATTTTCTAATGGGATCCATGGAAAGGGGGCCTCGGTTCTTTTCTTATGGGAACCATAGAATGGTGGCCTTGGTTCTTTTCTTATGGGAGCCATGGAATAGAGACTTAAGTTTGTATTCTGTTTGCTCAAATAATTAATGCTGCACTGTTTCCTTCATTTCTTAGTTATTTTTACGTTTTTTTTTTTTTGCTATGTTGGATTTTGCAAACTGGCACATATTTGAATTAACAGCTGTAAAAGAGCCACATTAGGCTATAATACTATAGATTGTTAACTTGTAGTTTAGTGGTGTCGTTTGGAATGGCTAATCTATGGTACAAAACATTGGGAAGGATCCATGTCTAAAACAGGACTGAGAAGTGTTTTTTCCAGATTAAATTCTAGGAAATTCAGTTTTTCCACAGAAATCTAGGAATTCTGGACAGGAGCATGGGACCACACGGTGTCCAAACCATTCGTACATGGTTCATTTTTATAATTTAAAAAGCAAAAAGGGTAGATGTGTCTGATTTGTCTAATGTAACCCATAGACCGCACTGTTTCGTCCTTGTACTCACCCTTATGTTGTACAGAAAAGCACTTGTGTGAAATATAGTAAATAGGCAAAGATAAAGCTATTACCGGTATGTTTATTTAAATTTTTGCCAATATTTAAATAAAAATGGAAAACTGCTTGATTGTGCATTTTAACATGTTATTATTTTTTGTCTTACATGGACCATGTAAATTGCATTTAAAGATGAAGAAACGTTTGAGTCAGGTACATCTGTTTCTGATATTATACTATATAACATGATGCACAAATTTAATGATTAATCTAAATCTGCAAAAATCTTTTACAGAAACACAGATTTTATTCATATTTAATATTAATAGTTTCTAACAGCAGTCAGTACTAACAAGGTATAAGTATGATAATGAAGGACTGGAAGCACTTGAATTATAAAATAAGTGTGCCTTAATATATATATCAATGACACAGATTCCTTCTTTCTTTCACTTGCAACCTCATCAGAAGAACTAAAGGGAGGTAAAGTAAAACACAATTTATCTCTTAATATACAAAGTATTTCGCATAATGTGTGGGTTTATGTTTTCCCATCAATCAAATCAATATATATATATATATATATATATATATATATATATATATATATATATATATATATATATATATATATTTATTAATCATTTTTACTTTAATTCAAAACATATCTAGAAAAAGCTGACAATCTGGCAAGATAGTGGCTTCAAGCTCTGCCAACAAATGTCATTTTTTGGTCGATAGTAAAAGGAAGTTAGTGGGTGGTAGATGAAGCCACCTACCCATCAGGAGGTCAGCTTTGTCTAAGTAAGATTTCACTTTTAGAATTAAAATATAAATCCATTTGCTTAGAAAGGTAGATCCTATACCTTTTATAAGCAAAATAATTTAGGTAGGTAAAATCAGAAGATTATCTTATGTAAAATCTGTATCTGTGTTTCTATATATTTTTCTATTTTAGAGTATAAATGTAAGCATTATTTTGCCACTTATCATATAAATCACCATGAATTCACTTGATGCCAGCAAATGAGATTAAGCAGATCCTGTATGCTACAGTGAGGTTATAATAATAATAATTGGTTTAAATGTTTTTTTTTAAAATTATTATCATAGGAAATAAATATGTTTTTTAAGGTCTTATATCTATTTTATAATATAAAAGACAGTGTCTGCCACGTAACACAACACTGCTATGTGTAGGCGCTTTGTAGCCCCACTCCCCCAATGTCAGACAGGGGAACAGAGGGAGAGAGGAAAGAAGAGAAAACGTAGAGCAAAGACAGAAAAGGAGAGAGAAGAGAGAGATAAAGGAGAGAGAGAATGGATGGGAGCAAACAAAGGAGAGAGATAAGGAGAGCAAAGACAGAAAAGGAGAGAGAAGAGAGAGATAAAGGAGAGAGAGAATGGATGGGAGCAAACAAAGGAGAGAGATAAGGAGAGCAAAGACAGAAAAGGAGCGAGAAGAGAAAGGAGAGCATAGTGAAGAGCGATAGTGAAGAGAGAAAGCAAAGGCAGATGGATGTGAAGGGGAAAGGAGGTAGAGGAAAGGAGAAGGGAAGAGAGATAAGTGAGAGAGAGAATAAAGAGGAAAAAAGGAAAAAAATGAATAGAGGAAGAAGAAAAGAAATAAAAGAAAATAAAGATTGTGTTGAATTATATTTTCACATTCAAATGAATGTTCTATTAGTTAAAATGTCTATTTTGCAAATAACTTCCCAAATGAAATTGACTCATACTGTCATTTATGACTGGTAATTACTCTAGTCTTTATATAGTCTGCATTATCTCACAGTACAATCAAATACTAATATATTTACTGCTAGGAGAATTATATTACTATGCAAACTTTAAAAATATGTAATTTTTCTTATTTTTACCTTGTTCCAACTGCACAATTTCGTAAACAAGAAGAGGAAGAGTTTAGTGGAGATGGACAGGGGAACAATATTGGTAAGTGTGATCAGAGATGGGATTGTTTAGAACAATTTGAATTTTATGTTCATTAAATAGAATTTCTTGTTTTCTTTGAAACACTAATCCGTGTTACACAGCTCTGAAGTTATCGAATGTTCCCTCTCATTCCCCTCAGTCCTGTCACTCCATACACAATGCAAGACTGCTGAAAAGCACTATTAGGAACCAGAAGAGAAAATAATGTAATGGGACATAGAATAGATCATAGTATCCATGTCGGAGCTAGAGAATGGAGGACCCTGGTGCAAAACAAATTGTTGGACCTTCACCTCTACACTTTTATTTTAAATTTTTATATCCACTTTTTTAACTTCACTTTTGAAAAGCAGTGCTAAAAATGGAGCTACAAAGTTATCTATACTATTTAATACTGCTTTGTAGCTCCATGTTTGCACCTCTTTCCGTAGCTGCTCCCCTTCCCCTTCACTGCTCCAGGACGCACACACTCCACTTTCCGGTGACATCCTCTACGGGTTGGGGGGGATCTGGTGTGGCTGAGGGGTGGGGTGCCTCTACACTACACTACAGATTCCAAGATTCTTTTTTGTACTTTTTATTAAAAAGTCCAAAATACAAAAGAAATAGCTTACTCCAGCATAAAATAAAAATATGCATAAACGTATTGGCTTAACATAGGGAACACCCTTACTAGCCCTGAATCCGCTTTTCGGCTTTCAGGTAAAAATATACAGTCCACTCTTTGAACAATAGGGTGGGGTTCTGGCCTGTCCTACTCTCCAGATACCTGAACCTCCAGGCACCCTTAATACCCTCTTTCGGTGAAGGCTAAAATCTGTTAAATTCACAGACTTCTCCCTGGCGTATATTATAACAGTCTCAATAATAGTACCTCATTCCACAGGCTTTTCTCTCCAGGCTTTTCTTCCAACTCTGGGATAGCATCAATCAGTTTCCTCTGTAAACTTGTGTGGTAAAAACCTTGCAGCAGCAGTAAATCCTCTCATCTGCAGCAAACATTCTCCCCGGTAAAGGCTCTTGTGGTGCAAATCCTTTTTCTCTGCAGCTCCAGCAATCCCTGTTGCAGACTTCTCAGTTTGCTCTCTGAGCTGTGCAACCTGCAGCAGTCCAAACCAAACAGCCTTTTTACTCCAGACTGTAAACTTTCAGGCTCCTCTTAGCCTGGTACAATTTCTGCTTCCAGCAGACAAAGTAAAAATACTGCGTTCCTCTCACTGGCAGATAACTACAAGCGTCCTTCTTAGCTTGCTTCAGACTGAGGCCTTCACTCTCACTGGCCTCTGCTAGGCCAAACAGAGCCTAATTGCAGGGGACCACACCCATTTCTATGTGTGTGTCTTTAAACAGGCTTACAACACCTGCAGGTTCAATTAGTATATATATAGCCATCTTCACATAGCACCAAGTCCCTCTCAACATTCACCCCCACTCAGCACCTACCCCTTTTAGCATCCATTCCTAGATAGCACTGTGTCCTTGTCAGCACCCATCCCCTCTCAGCATCCATCCCTTCTCAATCTCCTTTACTCCCCCTGTACTTTGCTCTCTTTCACCTCTTCTCTGACGCACATCCCCAGTGTGCTGAACTGCTACATCTTAGAACTTCTGTAGAAATGCTTTTTTTTTTTTTTAAACAAGTATGGACCAATTTCGGCCCGAGGTGTGGCCAAGGGGCCCTGGGGTGGACCTTTACGCCTTGGGCCACAGAGTGGGGAGGGCCCTGGGGGGCCCCTACACTACAGAAAAAAAAAATACACAGCACTGCCCCCCCCCAGGGGAGAACCTTGGTGCATTGTACCATTTGCAGAGTTGGCAGCTCCGCCTGTGCTTAATGTTATCACAGATAAGCTATATAGTATGCCCTAGAACCAAATTACAGTGTTGAGTCACATTATATTGACGTCAGCTGCGCTTAGCCAATGAAATACGGCACGTGCTGTGAGCTGGCTCTGTGGGAATATATGGTGACATGTAGGCATTCTGCAAATATATCAACCACCTCTGTCATGGTTAAAATATGCGATTTATCCGACTTTGAAAAGGCGATGGTCATTGGCTTTCAGGCCAAGGGTGACCGTATTTCTGAAATATCGCAGTTTGTGATCTGTTCGTGTGTACCGTGACTGGACAAACAACACCATTGCAAATAAACGGTGTGGAAACTGCGGAGCACCACGTGTCATTGATGTCAGAAATGAACGTCGGCTGCAAAGGTGTATGAGGGCCAACGCACACCCTACAGTTGAGCAACTAACCGTCCAAATGAACCTGGGGGCTACCAGACGTGTGTCTAAAATTACAGTACAGCGAACCTTGTTGCGTATGGAGCTACAAAGCAAACAGCTGGTCACTGCACCCATGCTAGTGGGGGCACATTGTTAAAAATAGATTCAATCTGCATTGTCTGGGTCCACTCATACCTCTGGAAGGCGCTCTTAACCGATTGGCTTATCTCTCCATCCTTGCGGATCAAGTACACACATAGATGGTGACTGCCTTCCCTGGAGCGAATGGGATCTTCCAGCATGACATTCAGCCAGAATTGTCTGGGAGTGGTTTTAGAAGCATGACAAAGACTTCCAAATACTTCCCTGGCCTCCAAATTCCCCAGACTTGAACCCCATCGGGTACCTGTGGGGCCAACTTGATCGCCATGTTCGCTGCATGGATCCTCCACCGCGCACTCTTCAGCAGATGTCAGATGCACTGCAGTCTGAATGGCTCCAGATACCCTTGCCAACCCTCCAGCATCTTATTGACACACTACCACGCCATCTAGCTGCTGTCTGTGCTGCACACAGTGATTATTTGACATATTGGTCATTATAATGTGACTTGGCCGATAACACACCCAGCTCAAACAGTGACAACTACTTTATATGTATTTATATATATTTATATGTATGGTATGATGTGGTCAACTGTCCATATCTATGATACTGTGCAAGCATTAATTATCCTTAATGACTACATTTGGCGTGCTTCCTGTTCACAGCTGGCTTCCGGAGGAGCATGCGCCTTTGCCGTAGGAAGTCCCACAGCAGCCACTCGATCTGCTACTCCCGTTGTCCCAGCAGCTGCTACCACACAGCAGCTGCCTCCTATGAGGAGGTGGTGAGGTACCAGAGGCGCCCGTGTGACCGCTATAGACTTGTTGTTCTCCTGGGTATGTCCAGCTTCTCCTTTGCAAGTCATGACTATTCCTGTGGACTAGTAGATTTGTAAAACTGTACTTTTTGCGGCCTGATTTACAATGAAGGGTGTACATTTTCTGGGTAATTATTTTGGGTAATGTCTAAGCCATAAATGAAAGGACGGGGTGGGCGCCACCTCAAAACCTTCTCTGGAACCTATAGTCATGGATGGACCACTTCCATGTTGAATTAACAAACGTACTCATTGGTACCTCAATTAACTAGTTTCTTAATTATTATCTGAAAGAGGTCTGTTATAACACGGAAGATAATGTAAATGTCAATATATATTAGTGGAATCATCTTTTGTTTTAAATGAATAATTATTTAAAACTCTCATTAGCTAGTATTAAGATAACGAGAAATAGGTAAAGTTACTGGTCAGTGTTAGGAAATAGATGAAGACATTAATCACCACTGTGGTCATATATTAAATTATAGTCTTGAAGAACTACATCTTAAACCAATTTATTACATTCATATTCAGTTATGCTGCTGTTGAGTCTACCATTTTGGTTTCTGCTGTTCAATTTCCTGGTGGGAAGAAAATATGAATAAAAAGGAAAATTATATCTGCACATTTGGGGTGTGGTAGCTAAAACTGCAAATGCTCACGAGGACCAGTGGAAGGTTCATTGGATCACAAAGACATCTAGAATATTATATAAAGGTTAAAAAATATATGTAAATTTGATATAGGCTTACATATTAATAAAAGAGCTGGAGGCCTTGTATTCTAGAGAATGATTGGGTCTGAAGGGATAGACAGGTCTGAAGACCTTTTTAGGAACG
Source organism: Discoglossus pictus (assembly GCA_027410445.1). Taxonomy (NCBI): domain Eukaryota; kingdom Metazoa; phylum Chordata; class Amphibia; order Anura; family Alytidae; genus Discoglossus; species Discoglossus pictus. The sequence continues at coordinate 107,218,845 of CM050173.1, forward strand.
ATCTGATTAGATAAGAGAATGTGTAAAAAGATTTAAAGAGACAGCTGTCTACCAATTAAAGGATTTATTAGCCATATCATGTGTGTTTTTGTTTCTAATACAGGTCCTTCTGGAGTCGGAGTAAATGAGCTAAGAAAACAACTTATTTGTCAAAACCCCTACACTTTTGAAAGTCCAGTGCCACGTAGGTGATTTGTGAATCCAAATTAGAAAATAAAACTGTATTATAAGATTTTGCAGCATTTGCTATTGTGCCCAATACATAAACAGAGATTTTACAGCAGATAAGACACAAAAGACCCATCTAGTCTGCCCATTCAATCAGACTAAAACGCTTGATTTAATTAATCCTTAGGGTGACCTTATACTTATCCCAGGCATGCTTAAATTCCTTAAAGGTATATGGAAGTTTCCTGGATTCTGAATGCATTGGATAGAGGAGAATCAGTCGGTTATGAAAATATGCTCTGCATGAAAAAAATCCCAAAATATCATTAATAAACTTACCCTAAAGTACAAAATGTCTTCGGTTTTCACGCAATTAATTTTGAGAAGGAATACCCCTGCTAAAATAGTATACATTTCATAATTAGATGTGGCCAATTAGACGCAGATAGCCGTGATACAGACAGCTGATTGGCTAGGACACAACTCTGCACAGCTCATTGGCTAGGACTCTCTGCCTACATAGGTTCCTCGGGGGTGGAGTTAACACAAGAAATTTAAAATATATTTTGAATTACAAGTATACAGAATTCACAATAAAATAATTTGATATGAGACGCCCAATCAGACAGAAGCACACAGGAGATCACACAAACTTCCATGTATCTTTAACTCGTTGACCCTACCACTCCACTGGAAGGCTGTTCCACTTATCTGCTACCTTTGTGTACAGAAGTACTTTCTCACATTACTATTAAATACCCCAGCTTCCATTCCTATTTGCCAGTACTCCATATCCTGCCACAGTTTGTAGGAGATGGGATGAGCTCCAGCCTAAAGATGAGGGGAGAACCAGCAGCTTTGTGACAAATACTCAACTGTCATTACAGTAAATAGAAAATATGTTTATGTTTCTATTTGTATTTATTATTTAAAAGTTATAACCACTAGACCATTGCAGTGGCCTTAAGCTCATTATAATCGAGCCGTCTCCTTGCAGATACCACGCGCCATAAGAAGAGCTATGAAGAGAATGGCAGAGAGTATTTCTTTGTGTCCAGAGAGATGTTTGAAAGCATGGTGTACAGTCACAGGTAGTAGGGGTTTGGTATCTGTCTAGTTTCGGGCATGTGGGGCAAATCCTCTCTTGATTTCATATTACTTAAAGGGTCATTGTAGTTTCTATACAATATGGTGTCATTTGTATATTTAGTAACTTTTGTGACAGAGTTATTCAATACGTTTATGTGAGTCACAGACTCTGCAAAGCTCTGTTCCTCCAATAGGACTGCAGGGGTTAATTTCCTGCTCAATTAATTAGCTGTGCCTGGGCAGCCCTGATTTAAGACTGTTGCTGGAGTATGTGAGGCCTACTTATGAACTGATTGTTTGCAGTTTGCCTGACCTGGAGAACGACACACACAATGAGACAGCAGCTTATGACCACTTGTAGAATAGTGGACCTTTCATTTTACACACTATTAGACTATTTGTTTTGCTCTACCCAGGTTTAGATGGATGAGAGCTGGTTAGTGAGGAAACTGATTTTTGGTTATGGTAGTGCTTTAGTGGAGTCTAGGCCTATTATTTTCATTGATTTGTTTTGGTTTGTTTTTTTGCATCACTGGATAAAGTTTTATTAAAACTTGCACCAAAATATACAGCCTCTTGTATTGTGTTCCACCAATGCAGTGGCGTAGCTAGTGCATGGAGGGCCCTGGTGCAAAAAAAAATATTTTGGCCTCCGTCTTCGCACTCCTGTTGATCTCCCTTCTAGTGCTATATGTATCCGTTGCTATGTCTAAAACTGTGACATACAGTAAGCATATGCGTAAAAGGAGCCATGTTTAAAATGGTTTGGATTGACAGAGTGATGGTGCATTATGTGGCCTTGCATGCCCCGCCCAGTTTTCCCAGACTGCAGTGCATATACTGTATTTCTGAGAAATTTGAGCAGGAAATAAGTTTTCATCAACTTATTTTTAAACATTCAAATGGAATCACTGATGTACTATTCCTTATTTGTACTACTATATATATATATATATATATATATATATATATATATATATATATATATATATATATATAGTAAATAAATAGTACATCTGTGTTCACATTTGAATGTCCTGCTTCCAACTCAGAATTCCGAGAAAAACAGTTATTACACTGCATTCTGGGAAGCTGAGCTGGGACATACAAATGTGCCCACAAATCCATAGCTCTTCAATCCATAGCCCATTTTAAACATGGCTTCCTTTAAGCTTATGCCTGCTGTATTGCAAAGCTTTAATGCAAAGCCAAGGTTGGATTATACACAAGCTGGAAATCCTCTCCACGTACAGCTGTTTCAAGCTTACTGGCTATCATCAGCATGGAGGGAGATCTCAGCCTGTGTTGTGGACCTTATGAGTAGGTAGTTCACAACAAAAATCATTTAATATATGGTGGTCAAAAGAACACAGATGTACTATTTATATATTGTACTACTGTATGGTAGAGGCTTCTATCGCTCTTTTGCCCACCATATATTAAATGATTGTTGTGGTGAACTATATATATATATATATATATATATATATATATATATATATATATATATATATATATATATATATATATATTCCTGTTAGATTATAAATATATACATTATAAATACATGACCCCTCCACCCCATGCTCCTGCACCGGCAATATCTCTGCCACTGCATCAAAGTGCCTGAAACACAGCACACGCCTAGAGGAGACTGGTAACTTGACACAACCAATCCACCTGGTTGCAGCATTTGATGATACCTGCTGTGTAGTGCAGCTTAAATGGGTTATGGGTTTTTTCATTGGGTTATAATTTAAATCTTAATTTGATGTGATTCAGTTTTCTGGAGTATGGAGAGTACAAAGGACACATGTACGGAACCAGTGTGGACGCAGTGAAATCCATATTGGATGGAGGAAAGATCTGCATTATTGACCTGGAACCACAGGTGAGATTCTTAACACATCCCCTTTAATAAAAATGGATAATATTATTAAAATAATTGTGAAGTCAAAGAGAAAATATTCAGATTTGGGAGCAAAAAAGATCTACAATAAAAATAGAGACATCATAGAATGTACCCAAATAGGTTTTTCACTCTCCTACATATCCAAAAAACTCATAGATGTCCCAGATATGTTACCATTTAAAAGGTAATAACACGTTTATCATGTCAATGCTATTAAAATTGTCTTTTTAATATAGTAATAGTTTGCTTGGCAATCTTTGATCCAAGCATAGCCAGTTATCATTTGGTTATTAGTGATTATTTCCAATAATTTCTACTTACTGGCAGTACTGTTTACAGTATGAAGCCAAATGAAATTGGCAATAATGAGCTTCTGCAGATCCTAGGGAGTAACTACATTGATTAATTAACAGAATATCCTTATATCCTTATATTTATGTGTGTATATATATATATATATATATATATATATATATACACACACATACACACAGGGTTGAGTCACATTATTATGCCTATTTTTTACATCAGCAGTATGCAGCTAATGATATATACAGCATGTGCCATGAGCTGGCTTGGTGGGTATATAAGGCGACATGTAGGCATTCTGCAAACATATATAACCATCGCTGTCATGGGTAAAATGTGCAATTTATCTGACTGAAAAGGGGATGATCATTGACTTCAGGCCAAGGGTAGCAGTATTTCTGAAACAGCGTCGTTTGTGAACTGTTCTCGTGCTGCTGTGGTTAAAGTGTACCGTAACTGGACAAACTGCACCATTGCAAATAAACAGTGTTGAAACTGTGAAGCACCACGTGCCATTGATGTCACAGGTGAACGTCGGCTGCAAAGGTGTGTGAGGGCCAACCGACACCCTACAGTTGAGCAACTCTCGGTCCAAACGAGAAAGGGGGGCTCCCAGATGTGTGTCTAAAGCGATAGTACAGCGAACTCTGTTGTGTATGAGGCTCCCACTGGTCACTGCACCCATGCTGACGAGGGTCCATCATCAGAAATGGCTTCATTTTGCATGATAGTACAAAAATTGGATCTCTTCTGATTGGCAAAGGGTTGCCTTCTCTGATGATTCACATTTTCTGCTCCATCGACTGGATGGATGTTGGCGAGTCAGGCGCAAAACCTCCGAGAACAAACACTCTGCAACTATTGTTAGAACAACATAAGGTGGTGGCGGCCGCAGCGTTATGGTCTGGGGAATGTTTTCTTGCCATTGTCTGGATCCACTCATACTTCTGGAAGGCACTCTCAAACGATTGGGTTATTTATCCATCCTTGCAGATCAAGTACACCTATACATGTTGCCTGTCTTCCCTGGACCGGATGGGATCTTCCAGCAGGACAATAAAAACATTTCAAACGGCCAGAATTGTCCAGGTGTAGTTGGAGGAGCACTACGAAGACTTCCAAGTACTTCCCTGTATTCATATCCATCATGTTCATTTCTCTTACTGAATTGTACTGAAATAAATGTGCTTCAAAAACATTGTTTAAAAATAATACATTAGGGAGTTCTGCACTTTTCTTGTTTTTTTTTTCTTGTTTTTTTATAATACATTTTGCAAAATAAGAGTTTTTATTCACCTCATCTAAAAAAAGTGCCTGACAAAAAAAAAAAATTGTTACAGTAATCGAAAAAATGACAATACTGGCAGAAGTGCTTTCATTTTATTTTTGCTCAATATCATATTTATTTATCTGTTTTATTTTCTAGGGAATTTCTGGGGTGAGAACCCATGAACTGAAACCATACATTATATTTATCAAACCTCCCAGCAGAGCCTGCATGAGACAGACGCGGAAAAACTCCACCTTTATTACAGACTACTTTGTAAACATGAAGTTTAAGGTAAATCTTTTGTAGTTTGTTTTAATTGGAAGCAAATTTCTGTCGATCAACAAGGCCCAGGCCTAGGGCTGCACAATTTCAGGGGTTGCATTAAATAAATAGATAACATGGTGTAGTAAGAAAGAGCATCTGTTTCTAGTCCATGTGGGTTTCCTGATATGTACTAGGTTGGTACCCTGGATATTGTATAATGACACGGACACAATGATACAAATATAATATGTTTTCATTCCATATATGGGAATGTTATGCGTCACAATCTGATGATCTTCCATGCTTTTTATTGTTTTTTAGTGCTTTACTGTCTCTTTAAATGCTGCTCAAACTCTCAGAAATGGTTTTAACACCATTTGCGAGTGGTGTTGAGTACCTGTACATTTTACTTCAATATTTCTGTGTATGGGTCTGCTCAGTAAAGTCTCAATTAAATAGGGTTTGGGGGTTAAAGTCAGATATTTGTTATTATTTATTGCACACGTAAAGGCCAGCAGCTTCATATTGGTCCATGTGGTAATGATCTACTGAATTAGCTTTGTGCATTAGAAGATACAATATGAAGAATCACAGCTTGCTGCACCCCTTCACACAATACCATGTTCCAATGGATGTGAGAAAGGGCAGAGGCCAACATGGCAACCCCTTAGAGCAGTGATTTCCAAATGTCTCTTCTGGGGGTTCCCAGACATCTCAGGACTTAGGTTTAATAATTACTATTCAACAGGCCATGGAGCCTCTAATTGCATCACCTGTGTTAACCCTAAATCCTGACTTGTTAAGGGATCCATAAAGACCTATAAGCACTTCTTAATAAAATAAAGTACATAAAAGTAATTATATATATATATATATATATATATATATATATATATATATATATATATATATATATATACGGTATATATATAAATTAAATGTATATATTTATTATATACCTAGTAAAATCTAGGAACCTTTCATATCCCTTTAAATGCACAAGGGGGCACCATCTGTGAACCTTTAACAGAGCAGAAGGTATCTTACTTGTTTTTTCTGCTTTCTTAGGAAGAAGATTTCCAGGAGATTGAAGATTCGGCCAAGAAGATGGAGTCTCAGTTTGGTCAGTTCTTTGACCAGGTTTTGGTGAACGACAACTTGCAGACGGCCTGTGTCCAGCTAATGTCCATCGTCCGGAGAGCTCAGGATGAGCCCCAGTGGATCCCGGCGTCCTGGATCTGCTCCGATCCCCAATAGCCCGGAACATTAAATATCAATGTGACTAAATTAGATAATTGGTGGCCAAAATGTATGAAGTACCCTGGAGATTTGCCCCAAAATATGTTATTCCGACTCTGTTATGTTTGAAAAAAAAATACAAATTTATCTATCAATCTATGAGGAGACTAGAATTCTTTTAATTACATATGACAGAAATGTAATGATCCATATTATTTATCAACATTGATCTAAATCATTAAAACACAATCAAGTGAAATGCATTTTGAATTTTTAAAACGATTAATAATCATTAATTATTGTCATCAAGAGAGTATATACATATTACTTGTAATTTATGTCCCTTTCAGGACCTGAGAGCTTCACCCATAAGCTCGATAAATCTTGTGGCGCAAAGCTAATACTGTAACCGCTCTACATGATGGTGTAGAGTAGTATTAATGAGTACTATAGAGTTCCCTTAAAGGGCCACTGCAGAAAAAGAAAAAGAAAAGACACTTGTTTATCAAGTATTTACTATACTAACCATATTAGCAGTTGAACATAAACCATTTTGGGGTGGAATCTGAATATTTTGAAGACTCTGTTTATGAGAACAGGAATCCATTTCAAGTAAGGATCTTCAAAATAATAATTGCCTAAAAATAGCAACATTCAAAGACAAATTACTATCACTAATTAAGATTTGTTTTAATAACAACCAGTTCCAGATATCCATATATATAGGTAAAGGTTTAATACCATAAATTGCACCTTTTCTGTGTCCCTTTATTCGAAAATGATAATATATTCTATTATAACTTGTCTTTAAGAAGAAATAAATGATAGTTCTCTGAAATATTGTACTAAAATATGTAATAATGTAACCTTCCACTAGGACTTTATGATGGGACCAGGTCACTTATTATTTGAACAGTAAATTATATTTTCTTTTATGTGTTAACATGTATAATAAAGTATATTAAATGATATTGTCTCTTTATATTATATATAGGCAAATCTTGAAAATATTGTATATCATTATGTATAATATCGGAGATATGTTTACATATATGTGTGTTTATATATATATATATATATATATATATATATATATATATATATATATATATATATATATATATTCTCGGAATTCTGGGCTAGAAGCAGGTTTTTAAACTTGTTTTAGACATTCAAATGTGAACACAGATGTACTATTTATTTACTATATATATATATATATATATATATATATATATATATATATATATATATATATATATATATTGCTATGAACTATTTACCTAGGTCAGTATCTTGTTCCGTTTAAAGAGTGGGGAAATTAGTAGAAAGAGCATGCTCAACTTATCATTATTGTGGGCATGCTGTTTGTGCTAATTTCTCATATGATTTAATTGTTGTATAGTCGTATCCGACTATTTGTGACCTCATGAACCGTAACACACCATGCTGATCCACTTGGTATTCATGGCAGAGATACTGGAGTGGGTTGCCAGTTCCTTCTCCAGTGGGCAACAGCATACAGCGCCTGATATTCCTAGGTGGTCTCCCATCCAAGTACCCGACCAGGCCAACCCTGCTTGGCTTCAGGGTGGTGTGACCTCTTGGTTTCCCTGACTGGAATCAAATCCAGGTTGCAGTGGCGAAGTACCGAATCCTAACCACTGGACAACCAGGGAACCCTTTAGATTTAATTACCTGAGATAACAGACCCTGTAGGTAGTAAGATCCCAGGAAGTATTTTCTGCCGAGTAACATTCAATGTCAATTATCTAACATCTTGCATCATTCACTGCAACAATATCTCTCCAGAAATATAAACACCCCTCTCGTACACAAAACTTCCAGCAGAGGGATCTACATTATTATTTTTTATTAAAAACTTGATCTGTGACTTCTTCACTACTTAATTATGCTTAAAGTTTTCAAACACTTTTATTTTCATTGATACGTTGCTCCTTTAAGGCGCCACAGAGCATATTTCCATGGTTGCATCCGATATTTGATTTTTCACAATTTTTTTTTTAATAAACTGGTTTGAATGTATAGTTTTGATTGTGGGTGTGTAAATCAGAAGTGTCTGCCAATCAGACCTGCATACAGCTGTATGCTCTGCACAGAGACATCTCCTGTTTTAAGTAACTTAAAGGGATGTGCAGACCAAAATAGTAGCCCCCACTGCAGCACATGAAAGGTAATAATCTGGAGGCTTCTTTTTTGTGTGCATTCCTACGTATTTTTCCAATTTTATTTCTTCAGCTGAGAAGAGTTTAAATGAGTACAGTGGCCCCCTAGGGGGCTGCATGAGGACCTGTGATATATATCAGTAATCAGTTCCCAGCAGTCACGTGATTTCAGGGCCATTATTATCAATGACAGTAAAGAGGAAGCTCCCACACCTGTCAATCAGAGCACACCACGTGATGCAGTGCAAGCAACCAGCGACACTGCGCAGGCGCAGCAAACACCACTTGACGCAACAGGGCGGACGTGACCTCACCCGGAAGTACATTCTGTAAAGCTTGGGTTCCCATAGTAACGGATTTATCTCCCTTATCCACCGCTCGTTGTTATTGTCCAGGAGACTGAGGGGAGTCCTGAGCTCCCAAACATGGAGCGGATACGGGTGAGAGAGAAAAAAAAACACATAAACAATATTTATTATTAACAGTAACTATAATGGTTACATTTATGTTTAACCCTTTCAGTGGCATGGAAGCCAGTAATATATTGCAAGCTTTGCGACTGCTCTGCCAGTGAAAGGGTTAAACAGGAATACATGGGCCCACTTCCGGGGCCTGAAAGCTGGTATAATTAGACTATAAAGCTAATTATGGGCGGGATTATGTAAATTGGGCCGTCAATTCATTAATAAACACAGCACTGAAGAGGTTAACCCTGTATTACTAGTGGGGTATCTAGTACAGGATAGCCAGGGGCAGATTGTGCTGGAACACGTTGCAAGCAGGAAGTGTGTGTGTGTATATATATATATATATATATATATATATATATATATATATATATATATATATATATTATACACACATACTTACCTTAAACAGGTTGTTTCTAGGAGCCTGCAAGGATATTCTTAATACAGATACAATATATGTTGGAAAATATATATGTATTTGTTGGGTTATTCTTAAAGGCCCGAAAAACCGACTAGAGATGGCATTTTACATATTGTTGGTGCAGTAGCTCCTAAATATTAATTAGTTGTTTTGATGAGCTAATTAGGATTACAACCTGTTTATCTGTTTCTGTCGCTGGCCAAAACAATGACAGACAGTTTTATCATGAAGTTGGATACTCACCCCCACCCTTATCGAGCACTCTGATAAGCAGATTAGCATATTCAAAATCACATTAGCTTGAAGGAGCTGTACAATCAATACTGAATATCTCAGAAGTTTTTACTGAAGAGACAGTTTGAGTTGGCACCAACTCTCTGTTGGGATGACAGTGCCCCTTTAATATAAAGCCAAAGTGCCTTTTGTACTCACAGTGCCATCTTTCTTCTCAAGTATAATTTAATATAACAATATAAAATGTAAATGTTCTGTCAGCCAGATGCATCCTTAATCCTTTCTCTGGAAAAACTAGCCCTAGGTGCATTGAAAAATAAGCTAAGTGGCTTGGAGGTTCTGTGTACCTTTAAAGGGATATGGATGCTACTAGGTCTATAATATCCCTGTGTATCTATTACTTGTATTTATTTTACTAAGAAGTACTAAAATCAAACAAATAGTTCCTGTATGGGTCTGCCCTCTCTAGCCTATGCTGTCATAGACTCTGTAGGACTGGTTGTGCAGTGTATTGTCCTAGCCTATCATGGACTACGTCTCATCAGCATGTTGCTGAGAGATTGGTTAAAATGAAACGCTGCACAGTCAGTCCTGCAGAGTCTGTGTATTCATGATCTACAGTGGGCAGACCCATACATGGACTCTTTGTTGATTTTAGGCATTAATAACAGAGGTTATAAGCACTTCTTATTTAAAATAAAGTACATAAAAGTAAATAGATACACAGGGATATTATATACCTAGTAACATACAGAAACCTTTCATATCCCTTTGACCGTGATACTGACAGCTGATTGGCTAGTACACAACTCTGCACAGCTCATTGACTGGTATACTCTGCCTACATAGGTGCCTTGGGGTTGGGGCTCTCACAAATGTACTTGGAATTAGAAATATACAGAATTTCTAAAATAAAATGATTTGATATGACGCCCAATCAGACGCACAGGAGATGCCACACACTGACATATACCTTTAATCACATACAGTCTTTGTTATGCAGAGGATTTCATTCTCTTGCTATGTCAGAGCTGTGACCTCCTCCTCATGAAGGACAGAAGGTTCTAACCTTTGTAATCCGAGAGTTTATCAAGAGATTTATTTCTGTGAGAGTATTAAGAGGATCTGTGTTAGACGTGTTGTGTAAAGGGAACGGCGCAGCCTCCTCCATGGACACTGACTTTTGATGATGGGAAAGAAGCAAGTGGTGAGTGTTTGAAGCCCCACTTGAGCTGTAGAAATATTTGATTTACTTTGAGTCTCGCATAAAATGTTCCATAAGGGCAGAATGTAGAACAATAGAGTGTTTATTAAAATAAAGCGCTGGCCCTTTAAATAGTGCCACATTCTCTTCATATGTACTGAACAATACAGCAAATTGTCTAAAGTTGTTTGTAGAATACTAATCTAATTCTTATTTTGCAGTTTTTACACTTGGATTATGTTTACTATCTGTAAATAAACAAAAAAACAGATCTTGTATCTTTTTTGTACTTTTCTGATACATTTAATATTATTTCTTATATAAATATTAGAAGCTGGATCAGCTCGGTCACATCATCAAATATGTATATATTTGTATTAAATTCATTTTTAATGATGAGTTTTGTGTGAACTTATCTCCATGAGCTTGTGCTTTTAATATTTCCAAGAAGTTAACCCCTTCCCTGGCATAGGACTCTGCTATGCTTTGCTAGTGGTGAAAGGGTTAATGTAAAAAGCATAAAGCTAATCACAAAATATCAAACATAACAATATAACAAAAAAGGACATTACAAATTATGCAACTGGTATTCCATTTTTATATATTTTTCTATGCTATCTAAAAACATTTATTAAGTTGAATTTATGTTATTTTACTTTTTACAAAGTTTAACATTTTCACTGTTATTATAATAAGATTAAGCAAAATCACTGACTGGTTAGATCTCTCAGGACCTATTTTTATCATTTTAATACCTTTCATATATTTAAAAAATATAATTTGTGTTATGTGATGATGTCTACGAATGTACAAGTTGTATATGAGAATGTTTTAGCCAAAGGTTACTTTTATTTTTGTCAAATTAATTTCTAACTGCTTGAATAGTGTTTGATTGTGACTTGAGCATGATGTTTAGTTGTTACTTCTCCTCTTCTTTTATAGTCATCACCACGTGCCCTACCACCGATGCCAAGGTAATCTGAATTGCATTGCAGCGCTGTGTGTAATATGGTCTGTAAACTTTGATACTGGAAGATCTTGCATATGAATATACATGGACTCTGTCCTACAAATGTTCAGTCTTAATAAATATTTCCATTTCTATTGGTTCATGCAGTCCCCTATCACATTGACCTCAAGTGTTGGAGGCTTGAAGACCTCTTGGGAATGTCATTCCTTATTGAATCTGCCATATTGGATTACATTAAACTGGACAGGTTTAACACCTTAGTAAGATGTAGTCTTATGTCTTTTTCATGTGATTATGATAACTAAAAATCACTTGTCTAACATTGAAGGGACATCTCTAGCTCATCGTGTTGACTGATCTGGGATGCATGGAGGCTTTTCATCATTTGAAATTAGGGCCTTATTATAGTTTGAGGAAGAAAGTAAAAACATTGAGCTTTCCAGTCCCTATGCACTTCATGGATCTTATTTGTTAAGTGGCTGTAGTTATAGGTGGAGGGTTCATAGAATAAAAAAAGGAATTGAACAGGTTTCACATTGCTAGAGAGGAAGCTGTGTGGACCACCAGTGGTCTGTGAGCTTCATTCAGATAGTCCACTGAATAACTTGGATTGCAAAAATAAATAAACAACATTTATAAGTACCTAGACATAGCACATAGAGGCACTACTAAATAGCATGATGTATCACAGGTAGGAAATGATTAGGTCAAGCGAGAAGAGCCTCTGCAATATTTGGTTGGCCCACCAAGACCCTCAGACGTTTTGCCCATTCTCCCCAGAGTGTAGATCTCTTAACACAAATATATTAAAAGCAAATTAGTCTGTGTAGAATACAATGCTACGGAATATATTGGTGCATTACAAGTGAAAGATAATACAGCAATAGAGACACGAGAACTAATGTATCTATATATATATCTATATATATATATCTATATATGTATATATATATATATATATATATATATATATATATATATATATATATATATATATAAACACAGTAAGAAAATATTTATTTTATGTTGGCTTGGATCGCAATACAAATGCAAATAAGTCAAAACATGTTGGTGAGATAGAAACCTTGCCACCCTCACACTGCATCCTCTTTCCCCACAAATCTGCCTCCCCTCTCTCCTTGTATCCCAGACGTTTCCTGACATTATTGATTTAGATGAAGGCAGAGCTTCATTTTAGTGCTGAGATATGACATGCCCCCACATAGAAAATAAGTTGCATATGCGTCAATATGTGTAATAATTAGTTTCTGTGGTCTATATATGAAAAAATCTATGTGCTCCTAGAACTAGTCACTTTTGATGATCAGTCTTACTTAATTACGGTAAAATGGAATCTCATGAGATACCGAGCTGTCTCCGAGTTGCTCATTGTATAGCACAGGCAGGGCAGCAGCAAACTGGGTCAGGTTGCATTAATTCTTTTAGCCATGTAAGGATGAACATAGCCTTGTGTAAGTGCTTATACAACATTTTGCCTTCAGCACAGCTACACATGGAAAGCAGCTCTTGTATATGTAGCACAGAGCTGCCCCCTCCCCCTACCTCCTTTATATGTCCTGCTCAGCGTATCAGAGTTGCTCAGACAATTGTGCGCAGGGCTACCACACACGCTATGCTAACATCTGATATCCAGCCAAAAGTTAGTCATATACAAGGGTATGAAATCTAGGCATAAGGAAGCATTTTTAGTAGCAATGCAACATGGCACCCAATATTTATCAAGCTAATTAATATGCAGGAGCTGCTTATTGGCATATAATCAAAGCAACAATAACATGGAATTTCCCAGGAATTATTCGTTTTAGAAAAAAATGGATAATATAACATATAGCCAGTTTTTCATGTTCTTTAAAAATACCTAAAACAACTTGATTTTGGGGTGATAGAGTCCCTTTTAATATTTGAGTATTGTAGAGAACCCACAAATCTAATATTGCTAGTCTGTAAACTGTTTAGGATAGCACTTGTTTAAGATTTTATATTGATTTTGTTACTTGCATTTATCAAGTTTCTTTCTTTTCCATGTATTCCTTTTGAAACCTACTTGGACCTAAAGTATGATTCAGGGTATGTTTATTTCCTATTAACTACACACATATACGCCATTAAAGATTTTCACGTTTGTATGTTTTCAGAGATTAGTTGTTTATATATTTTTTTTCTTTAAGACGATATCCCGCTTAGTCGCCCAAAAAAGAAAAAGTCAAAGTCAAGTAACGCTCTAGGTAAGAAACAAAGCCTATGGTTTAATTTTATTTACAAAAAATCCAGGGGTTCTGGTCAGCCAGGCTCTAAACCTTCACTTTTGGCTCCTAAATACTTTGTACAAGTCTAATTTATCTATATGATCTTGCTGTCTCCTGACTCTAAATCTTTGTATTTATATCCGTAACTGACAAAATATATAAATGATCTAAACCATCCTATGTAAATGTTATAATTCAGTACATGCTAATATGAACTGACTGTATATTGTGCAGAAGACGAATTTGTTCAGGATTTGGGATTCAAGCCATCCGAGAGCAGAGAGCCTCTCACTCCGGAAAAAAGAAAGAGGAAAAAAAAGAAACTGTCTGCAGGTGAGTAGCTTGTTAAAAATAATGCACAATGTCATTTATTTATTCCGAGACGCGTGTGGTAATGAAGGGGCAAAAATAAATATATTTTTTAAAAGTTGTAGTCACCAGATTATCTTCCTGCCTCAAAACCTCACTACGACACTTCTGTATAAAAAAGCTTATCCCCTTTAGCCTTAATATGTACAACTGCACACTTCATTATTATTATTATATCACTCACACCCACAACCTACAGTATAACACACAGACACCTCTACTTGCTTGAGCCTATTGCCTTACACCCACCATCTTGTATCACCCTCCCATGTCACTCCCAAAGCCTTTATATTTAAGCGTTTGAGTTTTCAATCATGTGTTGGTGCTTTGGGAACAAGCTCTATGTACATTTGAGATTAATTTCAAAGACAGAGCACTCCATACTTTTGTATTAAAATTGTATTTGCCTTGTACTTAACCCCTGTACAGCCATACAGAATATTTATTGTGCTAGTATCAGACATCTTATGAATAACCCTCCTCTGTTGTCATATTTTATTATACCTTTTCATGTGACAAATGCCCCTCTGCTACAATGTAAAGTAGTAAGTGTGCAGCCTGTATAACAGTGTAATGTGCTGTCCCCTCAAAATAACTCAACACACAGCCATTAATGTCTAAATCGTTGGAAACAAAAGTGAGTACACCCCTAAGTGGAAATGTCCAAATTGGGACCAAAGTGTCAATGTTTTGTGTGACCACCGTTATTTTCAGCACTGCCTTAACCCTCATGGGCATGGAAATCACCAGAGCTTCACAGGTTGCCACCGGAGTCCTCTTCCACTCCTCCATGATGACATTAAGGAGCTGGTGGATGTTAGAGACCTTGCACTCCCCCACCTTCCGGTTAAGGATGCCCCACAGATGCTCAATAGGGTTTAGGTCTGATGACAATTTTTCTTTAACTTATTTTAGACATTTAATTGAGAACACAAACATACTATCTATTTACTTAATTCTGTATGGTGGAGGCTTCTGTCCCTTTTGCCCACCATAAGCTAAATGATGTGGTAATTAGAAAATATGTTAAATATACACCATTATCTTCTTGTGTGCTCTTACTAAAACAGATTATCAGACTTTCTGTTGTATTCACATATGGTTTCTGGACTTTAATCATTTGAGAAGACGTGTAAATAGGTTGGTGAGGCATCTAGAAGTCTCTTGCTGCACTTTCAGTAGGAAGCGAGTTTCACCAAGAATTACCAGGAGCTTGCTTTTTAGCATTGTTCTTGGTTTTATATAAAAAATAACGCAGTTTCCCTGTATGGGTAGTGACAGTAACTTCCTTTTTATTTTTTTATCTCTCAGCAGATGCTGAAACCACTTTCTCCCAGCGAAATCTTCCAAGTGCATCTATAGTAGAGAATGGGAATGAAGGAGATTACCAGCCCTCAGAAGAAGCAACAACTCGCAAACCACGGAAAAGGGCCAAGTGAGTGCTGAATTAGGTTGGTGAGCAATGGAGACAATTGTCTTACTTACACAAACATTTACCCATTGTCTTCACAGACCAGGAATTCTACTTGTGTTTGAGTTATAAAATACTGCAGGAGTACTATTCATAATACATATAGGTTCTCCCAGAAGCTTATACAATTAAAGGACTACTTTAGTACATTTACATGTAAAGCTCATATGTTTGTTTCACATTAAAACCGTATGCAGCTTAAAAAAATGTAAAAGTAAAAAATGTATCTTACCTCTTAAATTGTTTGTTTCCCCAAGCAAAACAGCACCTCCCTGTGTCTTATCAGGGGGCATGGGCCTCACAATTAAAGACATGCCTTTGTCCTCTTCCAATTTCTGTGATGGCCCAGCAGACTGAGCTTCCCCCACCCTCTGATAAGACCCAAGAATATGGAGAAATGCAGATTTTATGTTTGCAAATTTTCAGTCTTGTAAGGTGCTTTAGGGAAAGCTCTATTTACATTAGATTCTAAGCTTCTAGTCAGGGCCCTCCATTCTTTTGCAATTTGTTAAAACTGTTTTTTGACTTGTACTCACCCGTGTGTAGCTCTATGGAATATGTTGGCGCCTTACAAATAAAGGTTACTACTATTATTATTATTATTATTATTATTATTATTTCTTTGCTTTGGAGGAAACCGGACATTTTATAAAGTAAGAAACATATTAAGTTTAATTTATTTTAAGCTGCACAATGTTTTAAATAAACTGTTCGCAACAAACAAAAGCATGAGCTTTACTTGGAAGACCACAGTAGTAACTCCTTAATAGGGTTTTGTATATTTTCCTTGAACTAATAATTATTAGATATAGACTAAGACTGTAGACAAGGATATGTAAATGCATTACAGGCAGAGAAAGCATTGATAATGGACACTGTTTTTGCTTTATTGCAAGGTTCGTCATTTTTGTTTTACTTGGATTCAAGGATACATTTTCTTTCTGTATTATGAGAAAACTGATGATCCTGCCAAGATGGATGCTACACATGACAGGATTCCTTTAATGGACCACAATCCAATGAAAAAAAAATACACGGTTTGAAAACCTTGAACCTGAATAAGAACATAGTTAAGCAGGAAAAAAAGTTATAAGCCTAATTTTTAATTAGAAAAAAATATAGTTTGATGCTACATGCCACCATGATACTCCCTTAACTGATAGATAAATAAACACACCATTTTGAAAGAGCTCTCAGGGAGTGATGTCACAAACACAAAATAAGTTCCTCTACTCATAAGCAGTCAAATTCTGATTTTTCTCTAAAAATGTTTTTAGGTCTATGTCTTACATAATATGTAATAATCAGTTCTAATGTATTTTTTTCACTAGGAAGGTCAGGTCTACAGAACAGGGATTCCCCAATGAATTGGGGGTGGAGGAAGAAGATATTATACCTGAGGGACAGATGAAGTCCCCCGAACCGCACCCCGTGTTTATCATACCATCCAGCAACAGCCAACCGGTGGGGAAACTATTTGTGGAGAAGAATCGTAAGTGAGGACTAAATCCATTAAAGGGACTATGTAATGCTTTTCCTCTTTGTGTGGAATTAGCAAGAACCTCCAAAAACAGAGGAAACAATATATAAAAAAATGTTTTTAAGTTGGTTTTAAAGGCACCCTAAAGCAGCCTCATAAGGAAGCCAGATCCAAGTACTTGCTCCACCCCTTGTAGTTCTCTTTACAGTGAGATTTCCGTGTTGCCAGTTTTAGCCAATCATTTGGTTCAGTCTGAAATAAGAGAAAGAATAAGATAATTGTTACTTTCAAGAAGTATAGAGTAATAACTAGATGCAGGTCTTTATATAGTTGGTTCAAATGTCAGATATGTGTAAAAAGGTTAAATTATGTGAATATATATACAGTATATAATATCATTTATTTATTTTTGCACTGTGATAAATAATAAGGTACAATTTGTTTCAAAATATTGCCAATCAGTTAACGTATCAACTATCTGACACATTAATTACTGGATTCATGTACAAAAAACATGTGACAGAGATGGGAATATTGTGCGATTCTTACTGTAAAGGAGAACTGGCAGCGGTGAAACAAGTATCTGGATACATCTTTTTTATGTGACAACTTTAAGATGAGATTACATTGTGCAAATCTTTGTTTTTTCAGTATTTTTGTTTTTCTATTCCTTTCTGTGCTTTTTAATTACAGAGGCAATTATTTCTAGAAAAATGTGTACTTTAGAAGCAATAACAAGATAGAAAAGGAATTTAATAGTGTTCTTTGTCTCCATTTGAAATACTCTGTTCTTTTATTTTTGTATAATTCACTGCATTTGAATTTGCTTTATTGTGGGCTGCTAAATTGTTACTTTAGGTAGTACCGTATTTTTCGCCATATAAGACGCACCTGCACATAAGACGCACCTAGTTTTTAGAGGAGGAAAACAAGAAAAAAATATTCTGAATCAAACACAAATACACTTCACACACAAACACACCTACATCACACACAAATATATATATATATATATATATATATATATATATATATATACACATACATACATACATACATACACACACACATTTGGGAGCCTCCAGGAGCTCTTGATCCTCCCTGACCCTCCTGATCCTCCCCTTTCTTCTCCCCTCTGCCCATCCATGATCATCCCTTGGCCCATCTTGGTCTCACCCCATCGCGCAGCGCTTCCTACCAGCACTCCTTCTGTACTGCAGCCTTCCCTTGCGTCGCGTGTGACGTCACTAAGATGCACCAGCCGACGCGATGCAGTTTAGAGGCATGCTGCTGGTGCCGTAGGAAGCTCCAATGGGGGGGATCAGGAGTGGGAATCTACAGGGGGCCAAGGGAAGGATCAGAGGGGTCGAAGGGGAGAATCAGGAGGGGGAGAGGATCAAGAGGGGCTGAAAGAGGCAGTTTACACATTTTGCATGCATTCATTCGTCGTAGGAGACGCACCAACTTCCCCCCCAGTTTTGGGGAAGAAAAAGTGCGTCTTATACGGCGAAAAATACGGGTCATTATATTTTGCTACAAATTCTCATATCATTGTACAGCTCTCACTTACTGAATAAAAAAACAAAAATGAACAATAGTCAAGTTTAATAGTGAAAAGTGTTCAATAATCCATATCTGGAGCAATGCGAATGTTGCACCTATGATATTAGTGTATTTTTATCATTTAAATTGTAGAGATTACAGAGACGCCCAACCATGGCAAGCCTAAATACTTATTTTTGATAACTCGGTGTCAACCCAATTCAGTGAGGATGTAAACTGCTTAATATTTGGCTAATTATATAAAAAGTGGGCTTATATTTCCAAAGTGTATTTGTAGTATTGCTACTTCTCTTCTATGGACCATCTGATATTGTATTCTCTGATTTTATTTCACTTGTGGTATTTTCAACTCAAAAATAATTTTTATCTGCTCATTACCTGGAATAAGCAAATGTGAATAGACACTGTCCTCCTCTCTTATCACCTCCTCTCACTCCCACCTCCAGGACTTTTCTCATGCTGCCCCTATTCTTTGGAGCTCCTTGCCTCACTTTCCAGTCTCCTCCTGCTTCAAAAACTCACTGAAAACTCACCTTCATCCATAATATGCAGCGCTGCGCACTCAACACTTAATATCACTCACACCGACAATCTACAGAGCAACACACAGACACCTCCACGTGCATAAGCCTATTGTCTTACATAACGCCATCTTGTATCTTTCACCCTCCTGTGTCACACCCAAACACTTAGATTGTAAGTCTGTGAGTTTTCAATCTTGTGTCGGTGCTCTGGGAACAAGATCTATGTACGTTAGATTTTAATCTCAAAGATAGAACCCTCCATTCTTTGCAATGTGTTAATATTGTTTTTGACTTGTACTTAACCTCTGTATAGTGCTACCGAATATGTGTGCGTGTTACAAGTAAAAGATAATAATAATATTAATAATTTATTGTATCCTAGCATTACAAAATATATTTGTTTTTCAAATAAGAGATAATAACAGCAAATTATAATAGAGACTATTGAACATATCTCCTGACACCTTTGTCACTTTGCACATTAGCAAAAGGAGTTTGCACTTTTAACCCTCCACAATGCTTTTTAAGGAATATATGACTAGAATGTTTTGTACATTTTCTTTTCATTTTAGGCAGGTTCCAAGCTGCCGATCGCTCCAGTTTTGTAAAAACAGCAGAGCAGGTCGATGTTTTTCTGGATGTCAAACCAACTTGGACCAGCATGGACGTGTCTCTCTCAGTCCATCGTGGCTTCAGGTATACACTTGTAATACTATCTAGGTGTATGATTTTGTGAGAAGCACACACCGCTCAGGATATGCATGTCTTACAATGTTCGCTTCTTGCAGGGTCCTTGGACTGTTTTGTAGTGGATTCCTTGCTGGTTACTCTGTCTGGAATATCATTGTGATTTATGTACTTGCGGGACCCCAGCTTACTACACTTCCCACCTTGCTACAAGTTTACAAGGTTTTGGCATATCCGTCCCAGTGTTTCATGTATTTCCTTCTGGTTCTCAGCACTGTTTCAGCCTTTGACAGGTAAGTGATCTAGCCCTATTATATAAAATTCATAAAAAGTATGTTTTTCAGCTTAAGCAAGCAGTAAAAAAATAATTTAATATTTTTAATATAGAAGATAGATTTTAATATGTGTATGTATGTATGTGTAAGATGTAAATAGGTTCTGCCTTTTAATTTTTCTAATGTCTGGGACCACAGCTGCTGAGGCTATTAGTCACACAGACCACTGTAATTCATAGGTCATTAGCCAGTGCAGATTGAGAAACTTGACAGATATTTATTTATGCTGTTCACCTGCTGCCTATAAGTACTTGAAGTTAAGTCTAAAATGTAAGGACAACTAACCACATAAAAATAAGATTGACAGCACACAAAGCAGGAGACGGCTGAGGTGGAGATGGATAGATGAGGTCATTGAAGCAATGAACAGAGGGGCACAGGCTGATATATATGCCTGGCGTGCTGTGGTCCATAGGGTCATGGAGAGTCTGACACAATTGAACGACTAAACAACAACAAACTACACAACACCACTTTGCTATAAATTAGAACAAACCTAGCTTGTCACTTGAACCTGCATTTCCCCCATTTTGGAAGCTCCAGTTAGGCCAAAGTTCCCCCTTAACTCATATAGCATCCCCATAGGACAGCTTAAATTTAAGATTACCATTGAAAAAAAATTGTGACCATGCCTGATAATGACTGTAGATAATACTATGTAAGTTTATTGTACAAAATGCCATTTTGAGATATTCTAATGACAAAGTATTTGCTAATATCTATAGTGGGTTCTCTGGTGGTCCATTGGTTAGGATTTGTTGCTTTCACCGCTGCAACCTGGGTTTGATTCCAGTCAGGAAACAAAGAGTTCACACCACCCTGAAGCTGAGCAGGGTTGGGCCCTGGTCAGTACTTGCATGGGAGACCACCTAGGAATGCCAGGAGCTGTATGCTGTGGCCCACTGAAGAAGTAACTGGCAACTCACTCCAGTCATGAAAACCAATTGGATCAGCAAGACCATGGATATAAAGATGTGCCTGGTGTGTCATGGTCCACGAGGTCACAGAGAGACGAAAACGACTGAACAAAAAAAAAATCTATTGTATTAAATTATACCATATTTAGAACCTCTACTTGTGTCCCTTTGTAGGTAGTTTTCAGATTTCAGCCTTGCTTATTTACTCCCTCTGTTAATATTTTTTTTGTTATTAGAATTGATCTGGCAAGAGCAGTGGATGCATTTCGTGGTCTTCTTGCACTGGACCCATCTGCAGTTGCTTCATTCTGTAAGTGGTAATATAACCAATGTGAACGAACACCGTTATAACATCTGTCTTTTGTGTCCCGGGGAGGTGCGCTGCATGACATTGAGTGCAAGCTTGAGGATTAGGAAGAGTATGGATAGTTGCAGGAACAAACATGCCAATATAAATAAATACAACCATATATAACACACATATAAGCAGGCACATGAACACACCAATCTGGAAACTGATCATTTTTTTGAGAAGGAACCATGAATATGTGCCTGTTTACAGAGAAATCTTCAATGGCTACCCCAGACTCTTGAAGATAACATATCTGTAAAGTTTAGATACATTAAAAAGCAGATTTACACTTGGCTCTCTTCATCCAATAGTGCAATTAATGTACAGTTACCATGGCTGTTTGATCCACAGCTGTTTTTGTTTAGCAGATGTTTCATTGAATGGGGTGATACAACTTTAGATGGACTCAGTCACCCCAAAATCATTTTTTTAGGTTACCATGAAAAACTGGCTATATGTTGTGTTACCTTTTTTTCTAAAGTCAATCGATCCTGGGAAATTCCTTGTTGTTCTTGCTGTCTTTATATGCAAATGAGTAGCTCATGCTTATTAATTAGCTGGTTTGATTTGCTAATTAGGATTATAGTCTGCATGTCTGTCTCGGTAGTGGCCAACATAAAGTCCCATAATGTTATCTCCTCTCTTTCTCTCCTTCTCTTATTAAGCACACTTAGCCGCACATTAGCATACAAGAGCCACAATATCAATTCTAAATATTTCAGAAATTATTTTTATATATGTAGAAAAAAACTGCTAGTACAGTGTATTCCAATTTTGTAATGCTCTTTAAACTGAAATCAAATTCCAGTTGCGGTGACAGAGTCCCTTTAATGAACATGTAAGGAGTGCACATATGGTAGGAGCATACATTCATCTGTAAAACCTCCAATCACACAAATAAGGAGCAGCGTATAGATTGTCAAATACCCTTCACATTAACCCATCCTCACCCCTACTCTTAAAGAGCCTCTAAAGTGTAATATACTATTTTTGAAGAACTTGACTTGATAATGGAAAAATGTTTTTGCTACGTTTAAAATGAATAGTTAGAGAATTTCATTTTTAACTACTGTTTTTAATTTTCTTTAATAATTACAGACATTTTGTCTTTGTTTGTAAAAGGCAACGATGGAGGACTGAAAGGAACAGTGAATGGAGATAAGATTAGTGTTCACTTGTTAGAAAGGCCCTCTACAAATAACTCCTGGAACTGAATGGGACAGTAAGGCACCATAGGATAACCCACCCCCTCAAACTACAGAAAGAGTAGCAGTCTAAAAGAGAATCCCACATGATACAATCAGACTCCTGTAAATATAATATTTCTCCTATGTTATGACATACCTCACAAAACGGGACATTTTTACCAAATTACAGTGGTCTTTTAAGATCTACTCTTACTTTTTTTTATTTTAATGTAACCAAAAAAGAAGAGAAAGGTAGAGATCTTGTTGGTCACTCAGGAGCAGTTTACACACGTTATTTCTCTTATTACTCTTACCCATACCATCCTTACATGACCAAACCCTAAACAGAGTCAGATCCGAGTCTAGGCTATTCATCAAACCCATCCCATTAATATTTTATAGATATACTTTACCACATTATATTATACTTCATTTTTTATGTATTGTGTATACACTATAATTAATGTACACTAGCAATAAGGAGACTGGGATCTATTTGCTGGAGGTAAAAAGGATTGACATTTCACGTGGAGATTATATTGAATGCGATCTCTATACCTCATAACATTTGAGGTCTCTCCAGGTGAGAGTCATAAACGGTTGAAAGTAAAATCCATAACCGTTTTTCCATTGATCTGCACTAGGAGTTTGTGCGCCCTCTCTCTCCCTTCCCTCTTGTTTTTATACATATTCGAGACACCTACGTGAACGGTGTGTGAATTGAGTAAGCAGCACAGCCCCTGCACATTGCACACTTTTGAACAATTAATAGAACAATTATTCTCGCAAAAGTTGAGGACCTTCAAGTGAGCCAGTACTACATCTGGCCACAACATCCATTCTTTAGCGCTACCTATACCCATTGGCCCCAATATCTAATTTTTTTTCTTCAAAAGAGCTGTAGTTAGAAGGCGCCAGGGTGAACTAGCTTTACCTAAGCAAAAAGCTGTGTCTCTAAAGTTCAGTAGTTACAGTTACTATTATCCTTTATTTGTAACGCGCCAAAATATTCTGTAGCGCCATGCAGGGGTTGAGTACATGGCAGAAACAAAACTAATACATTTCAAAAGAATGGAGGGTCCTGTCTTTGAGCTTAGAATCAAATGTACATACAGCTTGTTTCCAAAGTACTGACACAAGATTGAAAACTCACAATCTAAAGGGTTTGCTTGCAGGAGGGGGTGGTAGATACAAGGTGGAGTGTGAATGCAATAGGTTAAAGCAGGCGAAAGTGTCTGTGTGTTACACTGTAGATTGTGAGTGATATTATGTGTAGAGTGTGCAGTTGTACATATTAAGGCTGGTGGTGATCAACTTCTTTAAACAGATGAGTTTTAGTGAGTTTTTAAGGCAGGAGAAATCTAGTGGAGCGAGGCAAGGAGTTCCAAAGCATAGGGGCAGCACAAGAAAAGTCTTGAAGGTGGGTGAGTGAGAGGAAGTGATAAGAGAGGAGGAAAGAAGATCATTAGCAGAACAAAGAGGGGGGTTGGGGGTATTTTGAGACTAGAGCAGAGATATAAGAGGTGCACTGTTGTTGAGAGCTTTATAAGTTAGGGTCATGATGTTATATTTATTCTGGAGGCTACGGGAAGACAGTGCAGTGACTGACCGAGAGGAGCTGCAGACACGGAGTGATGAGTCTAGTGGAGATGTCATTATGGAGTGGAGACAGATGGGCGATGAGAAGACCGGCAAGGAGAGACTTCTATTTCTATGGTTTTAATGCTGACCAAATATTGCATCTACCAAGCATTACATAACAACTGTTAAAGAATTATTTATTGAGACCATATTGTAAATATAGTATAGGTTTTAGTAAATGAAGAATGAATGGAAACGTTACCTAGATATGAGGCTAATATATTAAAGCTTCTATTAATGTCACCAGGTATTTTGTTCTGTTTTGCATTGTCTGACTTGTACACAATCTTCTATTTCAGTGTATTTTGTCGCTCTTTTTCTTGCACTAAGCCAACAAATGACAAGTGACCGAATTAATTTCTACACACCGCCCTCTGAGAACGGCAGCTTGTGGTGAGATCCTTATTGAAATGTTTAATGCATTGTCATTTTTAAAAAAGGTTTGACTCCTCTAACCTACCCAGTCCCTCTCTCCTTGTAGTGTAAATATGGTCATGGTAAAGTCATATAAAGAGCTAGTGTGAATAATTCACAAATGTTTAAAAAAAAAAAACTTTTATAAAACCTTCTCGTTAAAGAATTTCAGAGCATGAATTTGCTTAAATGGCTCTGTTTCGCTAAATTAGTTAAGCAAATAAATAAATTAAAAACTTTTTAGGTAGAGAGGGGAAAAAGCAGATTGGACAGAAAAACATTTTATAAGCTAATATTTAAAGGAACTCATGGAGTTTCAATGATCATGAGAACGGTGAGGAATCAGCCCAGAACTACACGGGAGGATCTTGTTAATGATCTCAAGGCAGTTGGGACCATAGTCACCAAGAAAACAATTGGTAACACACTACGCCGTGAAGGACTGAAATCCTGCAGCGCCCGCAAGGTCCCCCTGCTCAAGAAAGCACATGTACAGTCCCGTCTGAAGTCTGTCAATGAACATCTGAATGATTCAGAGGAGAACTGGGTGAAAATGTTGTGGTCAGATGAGACTAAAATCAACCTCTTTGGCATCAACTCAACTTGCCGTATTTGGAGGAGGAGGAGGAATGCTGCCTATAACCCCAAGAGCACAATTCCCACCGTCAAACATGCAGGTGGAAACATTATGCTTTGGGAGTGTTTTTCTGCCCGGCCTCAAAGGGACGATGGACGGGGCCATGTACCGTCAAATCTTGGTTGGTAAAAAACCTCCTTCCTCAGCCAGGGCATTGAAAATGGGTTGTGGATGGGTATTCCAGCATGACAATGACAAAAACACACAGCCAAGGCAACAAAGGAGTGGCTCAAGAAGAAGCACATTAAGGTCTTGGCGTGGCCTAGCCAGTCTCCAGACCATAATCCCATAAAAAATCTGTGGAGGGAGTTGAAGGTTCGAGTTGCCAAACATCAGCCTTAAACCTGAATGACTTTGAGAAGATCTACAAAGAGGAGTGGGGCAAAATCCCTCCTGAGATGTGCGCAAACCTGGTGGCCAACTACAAGAAACGTCTGACCTCTGTGATTGCCAACTGGGGTTTTGTCACCAAGTACTAAGTTGAAGGGGTCAAATACTTATTTCCCTCACTGACCTGCAAATCAATTTATAACTTTTTTGACATGCAGTCTTCTGGATTTTTTGTTTGTTATTCTGTCTCGCACTGTAAAAATACACCGACCATTAAAATTATAGACTGATCATTTCTTTGTCAGTGGACAAACGTTAAAAATCAGCAGGGGTTCAAATACTTTTTCCCCTCAATGTATATACCTAGTAACTTCCGTATCCTTTTTAATGTGAAAAAGCAGTTTTGGTAATAAAAGCACTCTCATGTGTATATTTGTTCAAGTTCAGCATTTTATAAATAACACCCAATAATGCAGCCTGTTTATAATCTTTTTCCAGGCAGGACAGTACAGAGAAGCAGATTCTTCAGCCGTGGGTGGTGGTGAATTTGGTTGTGGCTCTCATGGTTGGTCTGGCCTGGCTATTCCTCTCCTGTCGTCCAGATCTAGATCACAGTGAAGGTATTACGCTTTTACAAATGCCATCGTTTCACCAATATATATTATAATATAAAGAATTACTTATTATAATCGTTGCACAATTTGTAAATGTACTTACTAAAGTTTTGTTATGAACAAGCATAAAATAGCCTGTACACTAAGGAAAGAATATATATATATATATATATATATATATATATATATATATATATATATATATATATATATATATATATATATATGCAACATGTGATAGCATTATGTACATATATCAGATATTTCCATATATTTAAGATTAGGACTAAGAAGTGTACAATTTAGGATAGTGATGGAGGCACATACATATTTAAATTAATTTGCACCTTACCTGATCATATAGTAGACGGTATATATTATATGTTGCAATGTAGCATATTCTTTTTCAGCTGGCCAATTGACAAAAAGTGTGTTATATTTATTTTTTTTTGACCGACTTTTGCTGTAATTATTTTTTTTTTTTAAATAAGTATAATATTTTTGCTTTTAAGGGATATGGAAGGTTCCTAGATTTTATTAGGTATATAATATCTTTGTGTATCTAGTTACTTTTATGTACCTTATTTTATTAAGAAGTGCTTATAAGCTCTGTATTTACTGTCTAATATAAAACAAATAGTCCCTGTATAAGTCTGCCCACTGAACCATATCCAGACACAGATTGGGTAGGACTGGGTGTATTGTATAATGTTCTGGCCTATCAGGGACGATGTCTCAGCAGCACATTTCGGAATGTTGCTGAGAGATGTTCACTGATTGGTTAGTATGAGACACAGCATAGTCAGGACTACAGAGTCTGTGTATTTGTGAGCTGCAGTTTGCAGACCCAGGCAGGGACTATTTGTTTGATTTGAGGCTTAAAAAAATAAAAAAAAATAATAAGCACTTCTTATTAATCTAAAGTACATAAAAGTAAATGGATACACAGTTATATTATATACCTAGTAAAATCCAGAAACCTTCCATATCCCTTTAAGGAATAATAAGCAAAACTAATGGCTCTATTCTATTGCCCAAATCTTAAATGTATACAATCACTCAATATTGCCACATATTCTATTAGCTACTCGCAATCCGATTAGGAGTTCCTCGCCCACAATCACTACAGGGCGGCAAAAGATGCAAATTCAATACTGTACTTTAAAAGCACAGCAAGGCATGGAAAGACATTGGAAATAATTGCACAACAGTCTCAAACCCACAAATATGCAATTAAAAAATATTATTTGTAATTGTTATTTTTGAGTAATATCGATCCTGAGACTCAATGGGGTTAATACATATCATGAAACCCACATGGACTAGAACAGATGATCTAATGCATTTTATAGATTGCGAGCCCGATCAGCAAATATTACTTATTGACACTAATTAATTCTTAGCCTCCGATTGCAGATTATGTGTAACATACATGTTTAACTGACGTCAAGATGATCGTCTCGTTTACTATTGGTTGTATCTAAGAAGTAATTCAAGGGCTTGCCTAAATATTGTCAGATCATATGATCACGCCTCCTGAAATCAGAATTATAAAGGCAGATTTTCTGTGTGGAGGCTAAAAGACGTAAAGTGTGGGCTCAAGTCGATAGAAAACATCTACAGCAAAAATCATG
Organism: Discoglossus pictus; assembly: GCA_027410445.1. Taxonomy (NCBI): domain Eukaryota; kingdom Metazoa; phylum Chordata; class Amphibia; order Anura; family Alytidae; genus Discoglossus; species Discoglossus pictus. Next base: position 107,247,003 of record CM050173.1, read on the forward strand.
TGTCAGAGGCATTTACGAGAGTCTAATAGAATAGGGCTCTAAGTACCAAACAAATATTTCTTAGAGCTGAGGTATTTATGTACTTGCCCACCAATATATTTAATAGTAAAGATGTAGTTTTTTAAGGACCCTGGTTTCAAGTTCTGTCCGTTCTTTCCTTACTAAATACCGTTCTATAAAAAAAAAAATCAAACTAGAGAATCATCTCATACAAAAACATAACTGATATTATAAGTATAATAGGAAATACTGTACATAAAAAATAAAAAAGCCAATAGCAAGAAAAGGAGCTCAAGGATCGAATCATCGTATTAAGTTAAATAAAACTGATATCCGGAACTTTTTATAGTAGAACATAGAAGTCACTGTTACACGTTAAAACACAAAAAAAATGACACTGGTAGTTGGGTAGACAGAAAAATGTTTTAAAGGAAAAAAATACCCAGCCTTTAATTTATTCCGTGGTTGATATAATAATACTTTTACTATGGGCTGCCACTGCGTGTGCGAGCGGCGTTTTCTGCATTACGCTTGCACATTTCCATTGTAGCAGTCGTAGACTTCTCCAGATTCCAGGACTCCTCCCACTTCTAGATGCAGATAAATGGTGACTCCCACTAGAGCTTATTTGCATACAATAGATAATAAATTAACAGCTTTATTATGTACTTTTTAAAAGAAAACATTTTGCTCAGAATCACCTGAAGTTTTTCTAAAGAGTACACGGTATATATGGGACTAGAGGGCTGATTTCAGCTTCCAAGCCTCTTTCCTGCTTGAAGGGCAGATTAACAAAGTCACTTGTCTCTGTTTTAAAAGTGCAAAGATATATTCATTGTGTTACACCGAGTGGATCTCCATGTCCAGGACTGGTATTTCTACACTGTACTACATATAATTTCATGTGATTGGTAAAGGAAAGAAAAAGATCACGCTACAGAAATTACAAAAAAAATGACTATATTCCTAAATGACCACTGTAGTTCAACAAAAAATGCACTTGTTTGTCAAGTACATACCAAACTAACAACATCAGCAGATATATAATCCATGAGCATAAAAGTATATTTGGGAAAATCTAACTATTTGAAGACTGTTTATGGATACAGGAATCCACTTTGTGTTTTACATCACATTCTGAGAACTGGATCATTGGGGTGTGCGTTTGTAGTTATCAGTGGGGAGAGGAGTGAGGGAGTAGGGAACACAGAGAAGTCTAGAGCCACACCTCTTCCCACAAACCCAAAAGCAGAATTGTGCATCAACTGGTGCCAGCACACACACATCTTCCATTAAGTATCATGGATTCCCCCACAGTCCTCCAGAGTCATTAAATAAAACAACAAAAAATAGTTTTATGACTTTTTCTTGCTTAATTGTGCTCTTAGTCAGACTCAAATTTTTCAAACATATATTTTTATTTAATTGTACAGAGTCCCTTTAAACCTGCTTGAGAATAGGACTTTTAATCATAAACAGATGTGTATATCTATATAAAGGCAAAAGGTGGCCTCATTTGCATGTCATTACCCAGAATCCTTTGCAGCAATGGAAAAACTATTTACAGAGAAGTTCTGTGGGGAAAAAACAAGTCTCTGTTCTGCTTGAGACATATAAGGGTACTCAGAGGGATTGTTTCTTTCTTAATTGGTCAAATAGTGGAGAATATTTCTATCACTGTTCTACCCACCATATCCTATTTAGTGTATGTAATTGATAATAAATACAACTTGTTTTAGTTTTTTATGCCCATTATCAATTATTTCTTCAAAATCATATACTGCAAATAAGGCAATTCAGTTGCTTTAAAAAAAGATACTTGTTGTTTTACACTACACTAACTTTATTATTAACTTTCTTCTTATCTTAGAGTCTTTATTTATCCCTGAAGATGAAGATTATCCAGAACTGGAGAAAGGAACCAAAGTTCAGGCATGATGGCTACACATGTAAGCCCTGACACATTGCCTTTCATATTTGTTTTATACTTTTTAAACCAATGTATTTTTGTATAATTTGTTTATATAAGCTTTTATATGTTTTATGAATAAAAATGTTTATTTTTGAACATTCTGTATATTGTATGAAATGTTTATTTGTATATATTTATTTTATGAAAATGAAGCTCTTGGAGCCGAATAAACTGCTTTAAATATATAACTGTGTTTGGGGCTTGTCCCTGTCTGCCAATGTGCAGTAATATAGCTGTACGAGCCAATGAGATCTAGAGTTGCTCGGCACGCCCAGAGGCGTTACTCTAGTGTTATGGAGACAGAGATTAATGCAAGGTGTAGATTTTTCTATCCATCATTTTAATTCATCTGTTTTAGGGGGCTTGGTAAATTAATTTTGCCACATTTTATTCATTCTACTTTGGGGCTGAATCATTATTTGCGCATATTTTGGCTTTATTCCTACTATTTGGCAGTACCAGAGAATTGCCACCAGATGGCGGGATTACACAGTGAGGAAATGCCCATCTAAGAACTAACCCTGGAGATCAGAACATGCGGGCGAGTTGGGTAGAGGTTGTACTTCCTTTCCATTATGGAGATAGCTGCAAGGATCACTGTGGTATCAGTATTTAGATGCGGTTTAGAATAACTACACTTGATAATTGGCAAACGTTTTTTAGAAAGTAAAACTATAAAAAAAATATAGGTCATTATCTTCTTCTGCACCAATGGGCTGCCTCGTCTTACTTACACAGTCTTCAACATACATATGCATAAATTGCACTACCCTGGGTGTGCTCTATTTAAAAGGGATATCCTGTCTTCCTTGTCTCTATTGAAATAAATTGTTATCTCAGTAGCGCCCCATTATACCCAGTTCTTCTTGTTTACACCTGAGCCACCTATAACTTTGTTGCTTACAGAACATTTGCAGACATACATTTTTCTGAGCCGATTTGCGAGCTTGAGAATGTTGTGCTATTAATTCTTAGACCTAACATCACTTTCCCTGTTCATAAAAGTACAGTAGTGTTTGTATATACAGTGCCTTGCAAAAGTATTCACCCCCCTTGGCATTTTTCGTGTTTTGTTGCCTCACAACCTGGAATTAACATGGATTGTTTGAGGATTTGCATCATTTAATTTACAGAACATGCCACAACTTTGAAGAGGTTTTTTTTTTTTTATTGTGAAGCAAACAACAAATAAAAAAGTCAATGTGCATAACCATTCACCCCCCTAAAGTCAATACTTTGTAGAGCCACCTTTTGCGCCAATCACAGCTCCAAGTCGCCTTGGATAAGTCTCTATGAGCTTGCCACATCTTACCACTGGGATTTTTGCCCATTCCTCCTTGCAAAACTGCTCCAGCTCCTTCAAGTTGGATGGTTTGCGCTTGTGAACAGCAATCTTTAAGTCTGACCACAGATTTTCTATTGGATTGAGGTCTGGGCTGTGACTAGGCCATTCCAACACATTTACATGTTTCCCCTTAAACCCCCCAAGTGTTGCTTTAGCAGTGTGTTTGGGGTCATTGTCCTGCTGGAAGGTGAACCTCCGTCCTAGCCTCAAATCACGCACAGAGTGGTACAGGTTTTGCTCAAGAATATCCCTGTATTTAGCACCATCCATCTTTCCCTCAACTCTGACCAGTTTCACAGTCCTTGATGGGATGGTATTCTTTGGGTGATGTGATGTGTTGGGTTTGCGCCAGACATAGCATTTTCTTTGATGTCCGAAAAGTTAAATTTTAGTCTCATCAGACCAGAGGACCTTCCTCCATACATTTTGTGAGTCTCCCACAAGCCTTTTCGCTGACTCAAAATGTGCCAATTTTTTTGCTGAAAGTAATGGCTTTCTTCTGGCCATTCTGCCATAAAGCCCAACTCTATGGAGCGTACGGCTTATTGTCGTCCTATGTACAGATACTCAAGTCTCTGCTGTGGATCTCTGCAGCTCCTCCAGTGTTACCTTAGGTCTCTGTGCTGCCTCTCTGATTAATGCCCTCCTTGCCCGGTCCGTGAGTTTTGGTGGGCGGCCGTCTCTTGGCAGGTTTGCTGTTGTGCCATCTCCTTTCCATTTGGTTATGATAGATTTGATGGTGCTCATGGGGATCATCAAAGATTTGGATATTTTTTTATAACCTAACCCTGACTTGTACTTCTCAACAACATTGTCCCTTACTTGTTTGGAGAGTTCCTTGGTCTTCATGGCAGTGTTTGGTTAGTGGTGCCTCTTGCTTAGGTGTTGCAGCCTCTATGGCCTTTCAGTAAAGGTGTGCATATGTAATGACAGATCATGTGACACTTAGGTTGCACACAGGTGGACCTCATTTCACTAATTATCTGACTTCTGAAGGTAATTGGTTGCACCAGAGCTTTTTATGGGCTTCTTAACAAGGGGGGTGTATACCTACGCACATGCCAATTTTCTGTTTTCTATTTCTAAAAAATAGTTTTATGTATATATTTTTCTCATTTCACTTCACCAACTTACACTATTGTGTTCTGATCCATCACATAAAATTCAGATTAACAAAACATAGGTAAAAAGTCAAGGGGGGTGAATACTTTTGCAAGGCACTGTATGTGAATTTAAAGTGCTACGGATTGGACTTTACCCTCCTTGCGAGTCCTCTCCAGCACTCATTGGCTTCTTGTCTACATTTGCTTGTTACGGGGTTGAAGGCAAGTGAAATTGTTGCAATTTAATAGCATGATTGGAATTGTAGCGGTTACAAGCTTGAGAAAACAAAGGACTTGCGGCCGCGAAGTTCCACGTTACGTAGGCTTTTTTACAGGGCTAATGTAATAGCCATAAGTCTTACTGGCTACATTACCAGCTACAGTTTAACACGTAGGTGGAATTTAATAGGACTGTTAGTCATGCAGGATTAAATAACCTAGGAGTCAAAACACATGAACCATATATTTTAACAGCAGTAACACAAATATCCCAGCACTGAACACATTATTGCTCTTGGGGTGTTTCTCTGTCAGTCAGCAATAGAACTGCACGAGTCGCCAGTTTCGGCCAATGATGTAAGAGCTGTATGATTATATTTGTATTTGATGTTTTATGTTGTGGTTTAAACCTCTCCTCAGGGAACATTTTGTGGATATAGACAATTCAATCAGGAGCAGTACAGGTGGTGCAATGCACCGGGGCCCTACTCTGTAGTGTAATGTAGGGCCCCCCCTGGGCCAGACCCTCTTGGCGACTAACACTGGAGAGGATGTTGCCAGAAAGTGGAGTTTGCGCTTCCTGAGGAGCTTTGTGCCGACAGGAGGTAAGTGAAGGGGAGCAACTATGGAAAGGGGCCCTGGGGCAGAGCACATACGGGAAACGGTCTTAGGAAAGGGAGTAGCTATGAAAAGCGGTTTTATAGGGATGGGGAGCAGCTATGGGAAGCGGTCTTGGGATGGGGAGCAGCTACGGGAAGCGGTCTTGGGATGGGGAGCAGCTACGGGAAGCGGTCTTGGGATGGGGAGCAGCTACGGGAAGCGGTCTTGGGATGGGGAGCAGCTATGGGAAAGAGTTTTGGGAAAGGGAGCAACTATGGGAAGCGTTCTTGGGATGGGGAGCAGCTATGGGAAGCGGTCTTGGGATGGGGAGCAGCTACGGGAAGCGGTCTTGGGATGGGGAGCAGCTACGGGAAGCGGTCTTGGGATGGGGAGCAGCTACGGGAAGCGGTCTTGGGATGGGGAGCAGCTACGGGAAGCGGTCTTGGGATGGGGAGCAGCTACGGGAAAGAGTTTTGGGAAAGGGAGCAACTACGGGAAGAGGTCTTGGGATGGGGAGCAGCTACGGGAAGCGGTCTTGGGATGGGGAGCAGCTACGGGAAGCGGTCTTGGGATGGGGAGCAGCTACGGGAAAGAGTTTTGGGAAAGGGAGCAACTATGGGAAGCGGACTTGGGATGGGGAGCAGCTATGGGAAGCGGTCTTGGCATAGGGAGCAGCTATGGGAAGCGGTTTTATAGGGATGGGGAGAAGCTATGGGAAGAAATCTTGGGATGGGGAGCAACTATGGGAAAGAGTTTTGGGAAAGGGAGCAACTATGGGACGCAGTCTTGGAAAGAGAAGCGGTCTTGGGAAAGCGGTCTTGGAAAGAGAAGCGGTCTTGGGAAAGCGGTCTTGGAAAGAGAAGCGGTCTTGGGAAAGAGAGCAGCTGTGGGAAGCGGTCTTGGAAAGAGAAACAGATATGGGAAGCGGTCTTGGGATGGGGAGCAGCTATGGGAAAGGGTCTTGAAAAGGGGTGGTATTACAGGAAGGCGCAACAAAAAGAAAAATGTTGCAACTCCCCTCTCAAAGCTTTTTTTGCACTGGGGCCCTCCATTCACTAGCTCTGCCACTGGCTTTAATGAAATATTTCAAAACATGTAACATTAGCTCTCTCACTTGTAGTCCATACATTCTGGTGCTGCGGAGAGGTATAAGAAACACAGGTTTCAAACATTTCATTTTAAATTCATTCCTTTATAAAAATAAAAAAAAATCCTTTCCTGTGTCGTAGGGTCTCCGGCTCCTCACCGTCACAACTCTCCATATCTTAGGAAGAACGACACTGTGACGTTTGCTGGTTACAGACCTTTTTATTCAATGCATATATACCTTTTCGATTACATTTGTGTTCACTGAATAATTTCAATACAAAAAGTCACATTTTCCTTTGTATAATTTACAAGACACGATAAAAGGCGCCGCGTCAGTACCTTCAAGAAGCAACTGCAAGAGCAGAGGTAGATTTAAAGGGATCTCCAGGAAGACAGACATAGAAAGGCCGGGACCTTAACTAATGGCAATAATACTTGTACAGATCTACCTGGAGATGGCGGACAAGTCCAGGTGTCACCGGTCATCTAAATAACTGGTTACAGTGATTGAAGATGGAAAGAGGACCATGCGGAGAAAATGGGAACCAGAACCTGCTGATTTGTGACAGAAAACAAGGAATAGAAAATATTTATAACATATGATCCATAATCTGTATTTAAATGAGCAGATTGTGAAAATTGACATTTCCATGTAAAAGCCATGCAATTGTTTAAAAAATTAGTTTTTAAATCTCTCTGAAAAAACGCTTTTGCAACATATTAAGACTTTTTACTGATAAACTCTAATATGGGCCTTTCAAGACACTGCACCCGTGGGGTCAAATGGATTCTATCACCCCAAAATCATGTTTTTTGAAGGTTATTCTAAAAAAGCATGAAAAACTAGCCATTTATTTCTAAACTGAATCATTACGGAGATAATCAGCATTGTGTCTGCTGTATTTTTATGCAAATGAGCAAATACTAATGCACCATTTTCTGGTCTAAGTAGTGTCAAAAACAATGTCACATAAGGTTTTCATGCAATTATATCCCCTTCCCAGACCATATCAAGCACTCTGATCTGATAATTTGCATATTCATCCATACACTAGCATAGAGCAGCTGCACAACCAGTGCTGAATATCTCAGGAATTATTTTCCATAGAGAAAAATGGCTAGTAAAATGTATCAACAGTAATTATTAAACCAACTTGTTGGGGTAACAGTGTGCATTTAAAAAAATAATGTACTCCCTCTAAATTGATTGGCTGCAGTTGACACCCCCAAAATCAGAATTTATCAGCAGGGACGTCCCAATAAGGCTGCAAAGCTCTATTACCATAATACTGCAAGTAAACATTTTATTTTTTCATTTTTGTAGCATTTTTTTCCATGCGAAATTGTAAAAACCTACTTGTGCTCTTTTAAATGCATGCAACAGAAATATGTGAGTTGTGTGTCCAGGACTATTACTGAAACCAAACGACGATTACTTGGTAAAGTAAATATTTAGTTTGTAATTTCTTGGTTTGTGAAATCACAAAAATCACATAATAAACAAGTGCTGCAGTTTGTTTATAAAAATACTATATTCTTTTTACTTTATACAGCTTAGTCTGTGTCCGTACCCATAAATATTAATGTTTGGTGCATATCGGGTGGCTCCGTGACATAAGTTCCCATGGGGGTCCATTAGCCCAAGATAATGATACAAGCGGATTCATACATAAAATAGTATATGCTGGGGAGGGGGATACACTTTTAAAGGGCTAGTTTCACCTAAACGTAAGTTTATTTTATATTAACAGGCAATTAACAAACTACACAGAAATGATAAATCTTGCTTATTTTTCCATGTTTGTGGAGTTATATTAAGTTCAATTTCTATCACTGACATGAAGAATGCTGAGCCGATTTGGGCAAAAGTTCAACAACCAATAAGACTGCAGCTGTGACAGATAACATTTATCACCCAACATAAAGATGTCCTATAGCAAATAAAGGCAAATGCTGCAACGTCTTAACATATAGTGTATAAGTGATCTTGTTCATATAAGTGCAACTTGTGTTTAGCCCAAGGGTTGGCAAGGTTAGTCCGAGGGCCACACACAGGCCAGAATTTGAGGATATCCTCAGTCATCCTGATTGACACCTCCATGCACAGAAAGGAAATCCTCAAATTCAGGCCTGTGTGTGGCTCTCCAGGACCCCTGGTTTAGGTGAAACATACTCTTTAAAAGCATGATGTCACTTACAAAAGTGCATATAAAAAGGATAACTGCACACATGGCTATCTGTATACGTTACGCCATGAGATGTGGTTATCTATATACGTTACGCCAGACCGTTAGGTGTATAAGCATTTCAGGGTCTATCAGTTTATATTATAGTAGCTCTTATTTACAATGAATTGGATCAACAAGAAAAGGCCCTCGGCCATCTCATCAGGTGCGGAGCTACCGCCGGGCCCTAATTTAAATTTATATATATATATATATATATATATATATATATATATATATATATATCACAAAAGTGAGTGCACCCCTCACATTTTTGTACATCTGTTATATCTTTTCATGTGACCACACTGAAGACATGCCCCTCTGCTACAATGTAAAGTAGTAAGTGTACAGCCTGTATAACAGTGTAATGTGCTGTCCCCTCAAAATAACTCAACACACAGCCATTAATGTCTAAATCGTTGGCAACAAAAGTGAGTACACCCCTAAGTGGAAATGTCCAAATTGGGCCCAAAGTGTCAATGTTTTGTGTGGCCACCATTATTTTCCAGCACTGCCTTAACCCTCATGGGCATGGAAATCACCAGAGCTTCACAGGTTGCCACTGGAGTCCTCTTCCACTCCTCCATAATGATATCAAGAAGCTGGTGGCTGTTAGAGACCTTGCACTTCTCCACCTTTCGTCTGAGGATGCCCCACAGATTTAGGTCTGGAGACATGCTTGGCCAGTCCATCACCTTTACCTTCAGCTTCTTTAGCAAAAGAAGGTAAAGCTGAAGGTAAAGGTGATGGACTGGCCAAGCATGTCTCCAGACCTAAACCCTATTGAGCATCTGACAACTTTAAATTGTCACATGAAAAGATATAATAAAATATGTACAAAAATGTGATGGGAGTGCTCACTTTTATGAGAATATGTTATATATATATATATATATATATAACATACACACAGTCTTTGGCCCTCCCGTCACTAGCTCCGCCACTGGATCTCATATATATATATATATATAGAATATAAGGCAAAATATATTTTTGCAATTGCATTGTTTCTCAGATCCTCCCCTGCCTCTCTGTTCTTGATCAGGATGGGTTGCACATGCTCTTTATCTCCGTAGCAAGCTTTATTTTTACTGCTTTGACTTTTGAGACAACTTTTTCATGCTACATCACAATGCTGGCCTACTACAGAGGAAAGGAGCATGTGCATTGATGAGTTACATCACTAAATCCACTTAAAGAACTCTTAATTTAACAACAAGCAATAGCAAAAATGACTATTTTGACTTTTATTTTAAATTTATAAAATAACTGGACATTTCTTGCATTTCTTTAAAAACTAAAGCTACATTTTTTAATGACCTTCACTATAATCCTATTTAAAACATCTGACAGCTAACCCTTTAGTGACTGGCGGCGTGCATACCTTGCTTGGTATAATGCTGTAAACATCCAGTTCAAAATCATTTCTAATACATGCATACAAAATTAAACCTATGTTTATATGAATTATTTTAAATGAATCAAAATAAAATACAAACAATGCATATTCCACATAGGATTACACCTTAAAAGCACATCAACGTCCCTTTGGTTTCCTTACACATATAATAAGGCACAAGAAGCTTAGTGGTTTTTCCTTAATGAGAAAATGGGAGCAAATAACATTTTTCACTAAAGGGATTTATACTAACAGATAAGCTAATACAGGGTGTTTTTGATTAAAAAAAAAAAAAAAGTTTTCATAAAATTACATTTTTGACAGCACAAATTGGTCGGGTGGCCCTTTAACAGTGATCGACAGTTACAAGGTGGCTGACAAAATGTAAGTTATCTAAATCAGTGGCTCCTAAGACAGGCACCAATACCTCAGACCTTATCTGACAACCCTCAGTAACAAAGAAGGATGAGAAGAGGATAACACTTTAATCATATCCCTACCATCAGTCGTAGAGAAATCGATGAACATATATGCATTTGCAATATACTCTATTCAAATCAGTGCAAAACTACATTTAAATGCAGTGCATCGCCCTCCTATAACTTGTACTGGACCTCAAACGGGGTCAGAGGAGCAGTGGAAGGTGACCCGCCGGCCCTCAGGTTAATACCATGCTCTAAATAATTTAAAAAGTTTGTTTTGAAAATATGACACAATGTATCGGCTTTTTAAAAACATCCTCCACTTATCAGTATGGATTTTCTTTTAAACTGAATAAACTATTTTAAGGGCCACAATAGAACATCTTTGTAGTATGCTCTTATGGATAGCTTTTCCTCATATATAAAAGTGTGTCTATAGGTGTTTGTATTTATAAATATCTATATCCAGGGGTGGAAACTATATACTGAAGGCTCCTAAAGATTTTTCACAGTATAATGCATCCCTGTGAAGGACTTCCATCCATCTTCATAGAAAATAACCTGTCTGGCTCCTATAAAATCTTCCTGGCCCCTATGTTTTAAATACGGTCCACACCTGATTATATATATATATATATATATATATATATAAATATATATATATAGTAAAAATAAATAGTACATTTTTGTGTTCACATTTGAATGTCTAAAACAAGTAAGAAAAAAATGTGTTTCCTGCTCAGAATTCCAAGAAATTATTGCATTGCATTCTGGGAACCTGGGCAGGGACATATAAATGTGCCCACAAAGGCTTTGCTCTTTAATCCAAATACCATTTCAAACATGGCTACCTTTTAATCACATGCCTGCTGTATTACACAGCTGTATAAAAGTCCCAGGATGTATTAGGAACAAGCCAGGAAACCTACCCACAGACGGCACTGTTTTGAGGATACTGCCTCTCATCAGTGTGGGGACGATTGCTAGCTACAGACATACATAGATACAAGAGAGAGGAAAGTGTGTGTCTGTGTGTATGTATATACAGTGCCTTGCAAAAGTATTCACCCCCTTGACTTTTTACCTATTTTGTTACATTACAGCCTCAATGTTTTTTTTTTTTAGACATAGATAACAGAAAATTGGCATGTGCGTATGTATTCACTTCCTTTGTTATGAAGCCCATAAAAAGCTCTGGTGCAACCAATTACCTTCAGAAGTCACATAATTAGTGAAATGATGTCCACCTGTGTGCAATCTAAGTGTCACATGATCTGTCATTACATATACACACCTTTTTTGAAAGGCCCCAGAAGCTGCAACACCTAAGCAAGAGGCACCACTAACCAAACCCTGCCATGAAGACCAAGGAACTCTCCAAACAAGTAAGGGACAATGTTGTTGAGAAGTACAAGTCAGGGTTAGGCTATAAAAAAATATCCAAATCTTTGATGATCCCCAGGAGCACCATCAAATCTATCATAACCAAATGGAAAGAACATGGCACAACAGCAAACCTGCCAAGAGACGGCCGCCCATCAAAACTCACAGACCGGGCAAGGAGGGCATTAATAAGAGAGGCAGCACAGAGACCTAAGGTAACCCTGGAGGAGCTGCAGAGTTCCACAGCAGAGACTGGAGTATCTGTACATAGGACGACAATAAGCCGTACGCTCCATAGAGTTGGGCTTTATGGCAGAGTGGCCAGAAGAAAGCCATTACTTTCAGCACAAAACAAAATGGCACGTTTTGAGTTTGCGAAAAGGCATGTGGGAGACTCCCAAGATGTATGGAGGAAGGCGCTCTGTTCCGATGAGACTAAAAATGTAACTTTTGGCCATCAAAGAAAACGCCATGTCTGGCGCAAACCCAACTCATCACATCACCCAAAGAGCACCATCCCCACAGTGAAACATGGTGGTGGCAGCATCATGCTGTGGAGATGTTTTTCAGCAGCCGGGACTGGGAAACTGGTCAGAGTTGAGGGAAAGATGGATGGTGCTAAATACAGGGATATTCTTGAGCAAAACCTGTACCACTCTGTGCGTGATTTGAGGCTAGGACGGAGGTTCACCTTCCAGCAGGACAATGGCCCCAAACACACTGCTAAAGCAACACTTGGGGGGTTTAAGGGGAAACATGTAAATGTGTTGGAATGGCCGAGTCACAGCCCAGACCTCAATCCAATAGAAAATCTGTAGTCAGGCTTAAAGATTGCTGTTCACAAGCGCAAACCATCCAACTTGAAGGAGCTGGAGCAGTTTTGCAAGGAGGAATGGGCAAAAATCCCAGTGGTAAGATGTGGCAAGCTCATAGAGACTTATCCAAAGCGACTTGGAGCTGTGATTGCCGCAAAAGGTGGCTCTACAAAGTATTGACTTCAGGGGGGTGAATAGTTATGCACATTGCCTTCTTCTGTTATTTTGTCCTATTTGTTGCTTACTTCACAATATTAAAAAAAAAAAACATCTTCAAAGTTATTGGCATGTTCTGTAAATTAAATGGATGCAAATCCTCAAACAATCCGAGTGAATACTTTTGCAAGGCACTGATTATATATATATATATATATATATATATATATATATATATATATATATCACCACAGTGGCCCTTAAAGGATATGTGAGGTTCCCTGTTTTTAATAATAAAACGCAAACACATTTATTTTAATAACAATTGTATAAAAGCTCTGTTTTTACTCACTGAAACCTTCCAAGTGTCTGCCCCAGCAGTTCATTCACACAGTATTTCTACTGGTACTAGCCAATCAGACTGTTCTCAATATCATATTTTGAAATGCTGCTGAGACAATTTGTGACTGGTTAGTATATCTAACACTACAGAGACCCTGTGTGAATTAGCTGCTGGAGCAGACCTTTGCAGGGACTGTTTGGAAGGTTTGAGTGAGTAACAACAGATCTTTTAAGCACTTGTCAGTAAAATAATGTTTAGATGCAAACAGACACTTAGTTTAATATTAAAAACAGGGAACCTTGCATATTACTTTAATGGTTTCTACACTTGTTGTATGTCCTTCAACACTGATTTTGTAGTTTATGGAAGTACTTGGGGTCTCAGGTGAGACAGAAATATATATATATATATATATATATATATATATATATATAGTAACATCTGTATATTACTTTAATGGTTTCTACACTTGTTGTATGTCCTTCAACACTGATTTTGTAGTTTATGGAAGTACTTGGGGTCTCAGGTGAGACAGAAATATATATATATATATATATATATATATATATATATATATATATATATATATATATATATATATATATTAACATCTGTGCAGAGCGTGTTCATGATAGAAACATCCGGAAATCTGCCCCATGGAGGTCACATTACAGGAAAGACCTGATCTCCATCACTACGGCAGTGTTATCTTCATTTAGAATGAGAACTGAGAAGATATGAAATGATATGAAGATATACAATACGTCACCTTATCCAGAAGCAGTTTCCAGGATGCTATTAAAATGCAATGTTAAAAAAAAAAAAAAAAAAAAAAAAAAAATCTAATATTACTTGGTGTTGAACATGAGCTTGAGTAGCTGAGTATGTACAGTTTAGGTGCATATTCACATTGTGCTCACACATTGGAGCCGTAAGAAAAACACATCAGAGAGATCGCTCCCTTATGTAGTAAACAAAGTATTATTCAAATGTCCAGGGCCTAGGGTCATCCGAGACGCTCGGCCGGTTCCATACTACTAAAGATGGCCGCTCCGAGCAGAGCTTCTTGTGTTGTTGCAGCGAGGGCAGATAAGAAAGAATCGATCCGTGTGATTGGTCTCTGACCTAGGAGATAAGACATGATAAATGTAATGTATCAGACTGGAAATGTTATGGACTTTACATTTTATATATATATATATCCCTGGGTATCTATTTACTTTTATGTAACTTATTTCATTAAGAAGTGCTTATAAGCTCTGTTTTTACAGCCTAAAAGCAAACAAATAGTTTCTGGATGGGTATACCCTTTGCACTGTATGCAGAGTACTTGATAAGGATGGCACAGGGTCTAACTGCCATATAACTTTGGGGGGCTTTATTCTAGCCACTACAGAAACAGACAAGCGGACTGTAATCCTAATTAGAACATCAAAGCAGCTAATTAATATGTGTGAGCTTCTCATTTACATAAAAATAGAACAGGAAAGATTCACTTTAGAAACAAAAGGATATCACAGTTTTTCATGCTCTTTACAAATAACCTAACAACTTGATTTTCTGTTAAGAGTTTATTTAACTTAACTTAACCCAGGGGTAGCAAGTTCAGTCCTGGAGGGCCACTCACAGGCCTGAATTTGAGAATTTCCTTTCTGTGAACAGTTGAGTCAATTAGGATGACTGAAGAAGTGATAGTCTTGCACAGGGGTCACCAAACTTGGTCCTGGAGGGCCGACCCAGGCCTGGATTTGTGGATATCCTTGCTGCAAACAGGTGAGTCAATCAGGATGGCTGAAGAAACAAGATTCTCACCTGTTTGCAGCAAGGATATCCACAAATCCAGGCCTGGTGCGGCCCTCAAGGACTGAGTTTGGTGACCCCTGAGTCTTGCATGTACGCAGCAGGGATATCCTCAAAGCCTGGCCTGTGTGTGGCTCTCCAGGACTGAACTTACCTACCCCTGACCTAACCTACCTCTAAGATTAAAGACACATCACATGGAACTTACCTGCTTAAAGAAAGCGTGAGACAGCAAAGCATCAGCTGAAGGCCTAGGGAGTGAAAGAGAACAATCACTGAGATATAGCATGTACAGAAATACTCCAGTAACAATACTGCTCAAGAAAATAATGACTAATATGATTTTATGGGATTTATTGTAAAATTCTGTTATATTTTGGGGGGCAAATTAATACCCTATAGGTAAAATTAGAGTAGAATATTGTTCTCTGTCTGCATATTGCTGATATATATATATATATATAATTATTTTTTTCTTCAATCATGAGATATTGAGCATTGTTTGTGTGGCTCCTTTATGCTAATACACATCCTAATATGCAATTGTGTAATGGTGGGAGAGGAGATCTACCTGCATGCTAACGTTGAGGGACATGAATTTTGCCACCACAAACTATAATATTAATTAGCACATCAAAGCAGATAATTAGTATTCAGGAGCTGCCACTTTGCATAAAGTTACAGCAGAAACAGTACTGATTATCTCAGGAATAACACACTTTAGATACCTTTTCTCCGCCTCCTGTTGTAGACACAAATCTACTAAACTCTGGAAAGCGGGTGAGAATGCTTTGGGGGAGGGGGTGCGCAGTCTCTCGCTTGTCATTGTCTGAGTCATACTGGCAGCCACCACACTCTCCCCGATTCCTGAATCCACTCCAGACCGGGAATTCTTCATCGGAGACTCCTCGCATGGGAAGCTGTTGCCGTACAGGGGGCTGCAGGGGGGACCTTTCAGTTTTTGTAGCAGCATCTGGGAATACAATGAGGAATGTAAAGGCAGGAGCCCCAAGTGCACCCTGATTCTGTATATCCCAACACTATGTGCGCCATTTACCATTTATTATTATTATAAACTAGTCACTTGCCCGTCAAAAATGACGGTATAATATCGTCTTCAAAAGGATGTCTTCTGTCAGTTTGTGCGCCCTCTCTTTGTGTATCCTCTCTCCCCCTCCTTCCTCCTCTCCCTCCTTCCTCCTTCCCTCTTCCCCCTCCCCTCCCTTCCTTCCGCCTCCCTCCCCTCCCTTCCTTCCGCCTCCCTCCCTCTCCTTCCTTCCGCCTCCCTCCCTCTCCTTCCTTCCGCCTCCCTCCCTCTCCTTCCTTCCGCCTCCCTCCCTCTCCTTCCTTCCGCCTCCCTCCCTCTCCTTCCTTCCGCCTCCCTCCCTCTCCTTCCTTCCGCCTCCCTCCCTCTCCTTCCGCCTCCCTCCCTCTCCTTCCTTCCTTCCGCCTCCCTCCCTCTCCTTCCTTCCTTCCGCCTCCCTCCCTCTCCTTCCTTCCTTCCGCCTCCCTCCCTCTCCTTCCTTCCGCCTCTCCCTCCCTCTCCTTCCTTCCGCCTCTCCCTCCCTCTCCTTCCTTCCGCCTCTCCCTCCCTGCCTCTCCCTCCCTGCCTCTCCCTCCCTGCCTCTCCCTCCCTGCCTCTCCCTCCCTGCCTCTCCCTCCCTGCCTCTCCCTCCCTGCCTCTCCCTCCCTGCCTCTCCCTCCCCTTCAATTTCTTAACCAGAAGGTAGAAAAAACAAATCTAATCTAACTGTATTTCTGTAAACTTTAGGCAGGAATATGTTTAAATAATTTTACTTATTCTGCACAGTGGAGGCTTTTATCACTCCCACCATAAGCTAAATCACAGAGATGAAATAAAGATTATTTAGAAATAAATAAGATATCACAAAGATATTACATTGTTAGACATGGCCCAAAAATATATTTTATGGGAAAAGATACTGAGAGTGGGTGCAACCCAGCTCGGAAAAGAAGATGTTGGTCTATATTAGCCTAGATTTTTTTTTTAATCCCGTGTTTAGCTTTGTTTTTACTGCCCAAACAATGATAGATTACCAGACCCAGTGACGAGTTAAAGCACCTTCTGTTGGACAAATCCCTTTAACACCCATAAAATTCCATTAACACCCGTGACAGACAGGTCAGTATTAGGAGAGTTCTCTATAGATACAGAGACGCGGCAATATGTCCGGTGGGTAGTTACCAGATGATTATAAGAGGGGTGACAGTTACCTGAGTGCGGTGCATGTCCGTGAACGGTACACGACCAGTAGCCAATTCACAGGCAGTAATCCCAAGACTGTAGATGTCGGACTTCACATTATACCCATACAGGTCCTGAGCAATAGAAAGAAGACAACAGGTCAGTGGTGTCCATAACCTAGATCTCCAGGTGCTGAAAGATTGAGATCAACTCAGCACTCCGTGTGTAACCTGAATGGAGAATTAGATCACACAGGGCTTGATTCAATAAGGATCATGAAGGCAGCAAATACCCACAACTCCGGTTTTCATTGGAGAGTTGAATACAAAGAGGCTTATTTTCCATGCAATACATGTTTTATGATGGTTTATTATGCTTATATCAGTAGACACCAGAACACCACGAATGTGCAGTGAATTTTTATGTCTTCTTGACCAAATAAACTTTATTATATTACAAAACAAAACAAAAAAAAAAAAATTATTACGGGATGCTGACAGACTGGCAAGCTGTTGGTTTCAAATTCCGTTTGTTAACTTCCTGATTCTATGCAAGACATGATCGCCAGGAGCGTGTCAGGTTTGAACAAGAAACAATGTGATTGGCTGACACCACTTATGAATAGAAACAGGATTTTAGTCTGAGGGGCAATCAGCTGGTCAACATGTAGACTTCCAAGTAAGAATTTTTAAAAAGTACGGTTTTATTATAGGACCACTAAAGTCACCAAATATGTGCCCTGTGTCATTAGATAGAGGGTAAAAAAACATGTGGGAGAGTTTTTTTTCCTTTTCATAACTGATGCAGAATTCATGGAGATATGATCAATAGAAGTCAGGCTATTTCAGTGGGTTGTCACTACCTGAATGAGTAATAAGCATATGATTGATAGAAACAAATAAATAAATAAGTACATTATTTTAACAAACAAAAAGTGGAATTCAGGGAAATCAAACCTATGACTTTTAAATGAGAGTGTTTACCACTGCAGTTTGCAGTGTAAATCTATAATACAATGTGTAACAATTACAGATCCAGCCTTATTATTTACTAGCGACTTGCCCTTCAAAAATGACAGCAATAAAAATCTGAAGCCTGGCAATGTTGTTTGCCATACAATGTGAGGCTCTCCCCCTCTAACTTGTGGCACTCGTAATAAG
This sequence comes from Discoglossus pictus, assembly GCA_027410445.1. Lineage (NCBI taxonomy): Eukaryota > Metazoa > Chordata > Amphibia > Anura > Alytidae > Discoglossus > Discoglossus pictus. The sequence goes on from CM050173.1 coordinate 107,265,243, forward strand.
CTGCTTTGTCGCTCATTGCGAGCCTCTCCCACCGTCTACTTTATGGGCCTTGCAATAAGCGCCTTTGGCGCTCATCGCAAGCCCTGCAATGAGCAGCTTCGCCGCTCATTGCAGGCCTCGGCCAAACCACCACTTTCATGCCTCGCAATGAGCACCTTCGGCGCTCATTGCAAGCCTCTGCCCCCCTCTACTTTATGGGCCTCGCGATGAGCACCTTTGGAGCTCATTGCGAGCCCTGCAATGAGCGCTCATTGCAGACGCCGTCCAACCTGCCACTTTTGTGCCTTTGGCGCTCATCACGAGCCTCTCCCCACTCTCTGACCCCTGTGTCTGTTTCCCTTGTCTCGCCTTTGGCGCTCATTGCCATCTGTTTTCAAAGCGATCGCGAGGCCCGCAATGAGTGCTAAAGGCGCTCATTGCGCATGCCCGTGACTTTTATCATTGCGTGACCAACATTGGTAATTACCACAACTATTATATGTGACGCACATTCTTGTGGGAGGGGTTTCAAGGGATAAAATGAAATTACAATATCCAAGTCAAATCTTGGTAAATTTTAAAAATGTACATACATTTTTCACATGGTGCAGAGGGCACATGGTGACTTTTGTGGCCCTTTAATTAATTATCTTAGAATGTGTTTGCGTCTGTAGAGTAACACAGAGAGCAGACATGGAGTTTCATTGTACAGTCATTGGTTACACAGTACTATTAATCTATTACAGGCCTCTTAGCTTTAAATGACTTCAAGACATGCTGACCTGTCTCAGTAGTTCTGGACTCATCCAAGGAAGTATTGCAGTGCTGAAATTTGGAAAATCGTACGCCACCCTGGCCATCTCTCCTCTTCTTACCAAACCATGTAGATGACTAAGGCCAGACAATAAGACCAACCCATCCTCTGATACCAGGATGTGGCTTCCTTTCACATTCCTACAGACAGAAGTAAGCGGCAGTTTGTTACTTCCACAATCCAGAAATAAACAAAACATGGAGTTGTTGGTAGATTACAGATAAGAGGCCCATCCAATGTGCCCATTTTCAGGTTCTGGATTTAAACCCTCAAAAACTTTACTTTGTGCTTGGCAGTGCCCTGTGTTCAGATTAGCAACATACCAAATGTACATATTATTATTATTATTGTAAACTTAACGCAGCACCTGTTCAACGGGACATGGAAGGTTCCTGGGTGTTACTCGATATATGATATCCCTGGGTATCTACCGTATATACTAGAGTACAAGCCGAGTTTTTCAGCCCTTTTTTTAAGGCTAAAAAGGGCCCCCTCGGCTTATACTCAAGTCACTCTCCCCCCCATGTCTCTCTAACCCCCCCCCCCCACATCCTCAACCCCCCTCCTCATTCTAATCCCCCCTCCTCACTCTAATCCACCCTCCTCACTTTACCCCTCTAAATACCTCCCCCTCTCCCCTCACTTACCTTCATCTGCAGCTTCTCCTCCGGCCTCCGCTCCTTCCGGCGTCTTGACCCGGCCAATGCTAATGACGTGGCGCGCATGTGACGTCACGTCATTGGCATATACCGGGTGCCGACGAAGGAAGGAGCGGAGGCCGGAGGAGAAACTGCAGATGAAGGTAAGTGAGGGGAAACGGAGAGGGGGAGGTATTTAGAAAGTGAGGAGGGGGGGTTTAGGATGAGAAAGGAGGTTGAGGAGGGAGGTTGAGGTGGGAGGTGGAAGGTGGGAGGTGGAGGGGTTGAGGATGAGGATGGGGGGGTTGAGGATGAGGATGGGGGGTTGAGGATGAGGATGGGGGGTTGAGGATGAGGATGGGGGGTTGAGGATGAGGATGGGGGGTTGAGGATGAGGATGGGGGGTTGAGGATGAGGATGGGGGGTTGAGGATGAGGATGGGGGGTTGAGGATGAGGAGGGGGGTTGAGGATGAGGAGGGGGGTTGAGGATGAGGAGGGGGGTTGAGGATGAGGAGGGGGGTTGAGGATGAGGAGGGGGGTTGAGGATGAGGAGGGGGGTTGAGGTTGAGAAGAAGGGGTTGAGGTTGAGAAGAAGGGGTTGAGGTTGAGAAGAAGGGGTTGAGGTTGAGAAGAAGGGGTTGAGGTTGAGAAGAAGGGGTTGAGGTTGAGAAGAAGGGGTTGAGGTTGAGAAGAAGGGGTTGAGGTTGAGAAGAAGGGGTTGAGGTTGAGAAGAAGGGGTTGAGGTTGAGAAGGGGGGTTGAGGTTGAGAAGAAGGGGTTGAGGTTAAGAAGGGGGGTTGAGGATGATGAGGGAGGCTGAGGAGGGGGTTGGGGTTGAGGAGGGAGGCTGAGGAGGGGGTTGGGGTTGAGGAGGGGGTTGGGGTTGAGGGGGGTTGGGGTTGAGGATGAGGAGGGGGGTTGAGGAGGGAGGTTGAGAATGAGGAGGGGGGTTGAGGAGGGGGGTTGAGGAGGGGGTTGGGGTTGAGGAGGGGGTTGGGGTTGAGGGGGGTTGGGGTTGAGGGGGGTTGGGGATGAGGGGTTGGGGATGAGGGGGGTTGGGGATGAGGGGGGTTGGGGATGAGGGGGGTTGGGGTTGAGGAGAAGGGGGGTTGAGGAGAAGGGGGGTTGAGGTTGAGGAGGATGGGGGTTGAGGAGAAGGGGGGTTGAGGAGAAGGGGGGTTGAGGAGAAGGGGGGTTGAGGAGAAGGGGGGTTGAGGAGAAGGGGGGTTGAGGTTGAGGAGGATGGGGGTTGAGGAGAAGGGGGGTTGAGGATGAGGAGGGGGGTTGAGGATGAGGAGGGGGGTTGAGGTTGAGGAGGGGGGTTGAGGTTGAGGAGGGGGGTTGAGGAGGAGGGTTGAGGAGGGGGGTTGAGGAGGGGGGTTGAGGTTGAGGAGGGGGGTTGAGGAGGAGGGTTGAGGAGGGGGGTTGAGGTTGAGGAGGGAGGTTGAGAATGAGGAGGAGGGTTGAGGAGGGGGGTTGAGGTTGAGGAGGGAGGTTGAGAATGAGGAGGGGGGTTGAGGAGGGGGGTTGAGGTTGAGGAGGGTTGAGGTTGAGGAGGGTTGAGGTTGAGGAGGGGGGTTGAGGTTGAGGAGGGGGGTTGAGGAGGGGGGTTGAGGTTGAGGAGGGAGGTTGAGAATGAGGAGGGGGGTTGAGGAGGGGGGTTGAGAAGGGGGGTTGAGAAGGGGGGTTGAGGAGGGGGGTTGAGGAGGGGGGTTGAGGAGGGTTTTGGGGTTGAGGATGAGGAGGGGGGTTGAGGATGAGGAGGGGGGTTGAGGATGAGGAGGGGGGTTGAGGATGAGGAGGGGGGTTGAGGAGGGAGGTTGAGAATGAGGAGGGGGGTTGAGGAGGGAGGTTGAGAATGAGGAGGGGGGTTGAGGAGGGGGTTGGGGTTGAGGGGGGTTGGGGTTGAGGTTGAGGAGGATGGGGGTTGAGGAGAAGGGGGGTTGAGGATGAGGAGGGGGGTTGAGGAGGGAGGTTGAGAATGAGGAGGGGGGTTGAGGAGGGAGGTTGAGAATGAGGAGGGGGGTTGAGGAGGGAGGTTGAGGTTGGGGTTGAGGAGGGGGGTTGAGGAGGGGGGTTGAGAAGGGGGGTTGAGAAGGGGGGTTGAGGAGGGAGGTTGAGGAGGGAGGTTGAGGAGGGAGGTTGAGGAGGGTGGTTGAGGAGGGTGATAAGGGGGGGGAGAGACACAGGGAAGGGAGAGGGGTGAAGAGACACAGGGAAGGGAGAGGGGTGAAGAGACACAGGGAAGGGAGAGGGGTGAAGAGACACAGGGAAGGGAGAGGGGTGAAGAGACACAGGGAAGGGAGAGGGGTGAAGAGACACAGGGGAGAGAGACGGGAGACACAAGAAAGGGGCACCGAGGGGTGACACAGAGGGCACAAGAGGGACACAGGGGGCAGCACATTTCCCACCCTCGGCTTATACTCGAGTCACTCATTTTTCCCAGAATTTTGTGGTAAAATAGGTGCCTCGGCTTATACTCGGGTCAGCTATACTCGGGTATATACAGTATTTACTTTTATGTACTTTATTTTATTAAGTGCTTATAAGCTCTGTTTTTAATTCCTAAAAGCAAACATTTAGTTCCTATGTGGGACTCTGTAGGCTGGATGTTCAGTGTAGTGTCCTAGCCTATCAGGGACCACACCTTAGTAGCATGTTGCGGAATGTTGCTGAGAGATATTAACGGATTGGTTAGTATGATACATACTGCACACTCAGGACTAGAGTCTGTGTCTGCATAGTTTGCAGTGGGCAGACCCATACAGAGACTATTTGTATGGTTTTAGGCAGTAAAAACAGAGCTTGCTAAACTAAAGTACATAAAAGTTAATGGATACACAGGGATATTATATATATAGTAACACCCAGGAACCTTCCATATCTCTTTAGTATCATAATATGAAAAGGGAACATTTTTTAAAGACACACAAAAAGTCCCAGTTGCGTAAAATACTTAAGTATAAAACAAGTATTTTTATAGTTATAAAATGAATATTAGTTTATTGGAATAATATGCACGCCATGTCAGTTTCGATGAACTGTAAACTGCTGAACAGATTCCCTTCCTATAAGTCTCCCTGCTATCGGCTCAGTTTTCGGGGGTAGGTTGCACGCCCTCTTTTCCTTGCGTTCAGCTTTATTGTTGGCCAGTTCCTAGGATGAGAGCGTTGTCTAATATATCCAACAAGGAAATTGCCCGTCAAAAATGACGGGAATCAAATTTTAATCCTGGCAATGCTGTTTGCCACCTTGTGTCTCCTTTTCCCCCCCCTCTTCTCCCTCCCTTGTGTCTCCTTTTACCCCTCCTCTCCCTGCCTTGTATTTTTAACCACCCCTCTCCTTCTCCTGTACCTTCTTTCTCCCTCTCCCTTTCCCTCCCCTGTGTCACCTTTCTCCCCATCTCCCTCCCGTGTCTCCTTTCCCCTCTCCCTCCTGTTCCTCCTTTCCCCCTCGTGTCTCCTTCCCCCCTCCCTCCTCTCCCTTCCCCCTTGTCTCTCCGTTCCCCCTCCTCCCTCTCTTGTGTCTCTCCGTTCCCCCTCCTCCCTCTCTTGTGTCTCTCCGTTCCCCCTCCTCCCTCTCTTGTGTCTCTCCGTTCCCCCTCCTCCCTCTCTTGTGTCTCTCCGTTCCCCCTCCTCCCTCTCTTGTGTCTCTCCGTTCCCCCTCCTCCCTCTCGTGTCTCTCCGTTCCCCCTCCTCCCTCTCGTGTCTCTCCGTTCCCCCTCCTCCCTCTCTTGTGTCTCTCCGTTCCCCCTCCTCCCTCTCTTGTGTCTCTCCGTTCCACCTCCTCCCTCTCTTGTGTCTCTCCGTTCCACCTCCTCCCTCTCTTGTGTCTCTCCGTTCCACCTCCTCCCTCCCCCGAGTCTCTCCGTTCCACCTACTCCCTCCCCCGAGTCTCTCCGGTCCCCCTACTCCCTCTCTTGTGTCTCTCCGTTGAGTACGGGCCGCAACCTACTGGCAGGGTTTCCAGGTAAGCTGGGGCACTGGGGGAGGCAGAGGAAGAGGGGGGGGGGGGGGGGAGATGAGAGAGAGAAAGAGGGGGAAGATGAGAGAGAGAAAGAGGGGGGAGATGAGAGAGAGAAAGAGGGGGGAGATGAGAGAGAGAAAGAGGGGGGAGATGAGAGAGAGAAAGAGGGGGGAGATGAGAGAGAGAAAGAGGGGGGAGATGAGAGAGAGAAAGAGGGGGGAGATGAGAGAGAGAAAGAGGGGGGAGATGAGAGAGAGAAAGAGGGGGGAGATGAGAGAGAGAAAGAGGGGGGAGATGAGAGAGAGAAAGAGGGGGGAGATGAGAGAGAGGAAGAGGGGGAGATGAGAGAGAGGAAGAGGGGGAGATGAGAGAGAGGAAAAGGGGGAGATGAGAGAGAGGAAAAGGGGGAGATGAGAGAGAGGAAAAGGGGGAGATGAGAGAGAGGAAAAGGGGGAGATGAGAGAGAGGAAAAGGGGGAGATGAGAGAGAGGAAGAGGGGGAGATGAGAGAGAGGAAGAGGGGGAGATGAGAGAGAGGAAGAGGGGGAGATGAGAGAGAGGAAGAGGGGGAGAGGAGAGAGAGGAAGAGGGGGAGAGGAGAGAGAGGAAGAGGGGGAGAGGAGAGAGAGGAAGAGGGGGAGAGGAGAGAGAGAGGGGAGAGGAGAGAGAGAGGAAGAGGGGGAGATGAGAGAGAGGAAGAGGGGGAGATGAGAGAGAGGAAGAGGGGGAGATGAGAGAGAGGAAGAGGGGGAGATGAGAGAGAGGAAGAGGGGGAGATGAGAGAGAGGAAGAGGGGGGGAATGAGAGAGAGGAAGAGGGGGGGATGAGAGAGAGGAAGAGGGGGGGATGAGAGAGAGGAAGAGGGGGGGATGAGAGAGAGGAAGAGGGGGGGATGAGAGAGAGGAAGAGGGGGAGATGAGAGAGAGGAAGAGGGGGAGATGAGAGAGAGGAAGAGGGGGGATGAGAGAGGCCAAAGCGCCGCGGTCCTCCCGGTTGCGGCCCGTAACGGCGGCAGAGGGGGATGAGAGGCCTGCAATGAGCGCCTTTGGGATACGGGGGAGGCCATACAAATATTTACAGATTCCTTGTTAGCAATTTTTTTTTATTTTATTTTAAATCTTTCCATTAAGGTTTTCAAACCAAGTATATACAATAAGGTATAACATGACTGAAAGAATTAAAGGTGTAAATTATTTGGTTAGTATACCTGTGAATGTATCCATTCTGGTGCAGATACTTTAACCCTTTTAACGCTTCATACAGAAGATGTGCTATTAAAGCTTCACTCATTCCTTCTGGATAATAGGTCTTGAGGAGACTGCTTGCTGAGCCTAGGAAAGATTGGGAAGCACAAGTTACATGAATGTACACGCCTGCTCTACATTAGCAAAACCAAATAACCACGGAAAGTATCCAGTACATTATGTTCATCTTAGTATTAAATACTTGTAGGCATCAGGTAAATATCATACCCCTTTAAAAAAAAAAAAAAAAAAAAAAAAAAAAGTATCAAGGATTTATGGATTTTCCAGGTATATAATATACCCTAGTTTACTTTTATGTACTTTATTTTATTAAGTTATGCTTAAAAAGCTCTGTTTTTACTGCCTAAAATTAAACAAATCGTCCCTGCTTGGGTCTGCCCTCTGCAGCTCATGAATACATAGACTCTGTAGTACTTGGGGTACTTATAAATGCTATTTTTGCATCAGGTCCATTTTCTCTGCATTGTTTCCAAACAAATTATTCTGTAAGACAGTGTTTTTATTACCGGACCATGACAATCAAGCACTAGCATCACTTACCATACACCATGTAAGGGCCGACAATCCAAAGGCAGCTCCCGGCAGTGAACCTCTTCCAGGAGGCCATGATGTTATGGTGTCGGAAAGACTGGGACATGACCACTGCATTCTGAAATACACAATGGTGTGGCGTATAAGTAATGTGCAGTATATGGTCTGGATCGGTATCTTGTAGTCAAAGTGGTCATGATACAGGGATGAGTGTACCATGGCAGATCACAAATGGAACCTGAAAAGGGAAGCTTGGGGGTGACCCATCTACAATGCCAAAACAAATCTTGGAGGAAGACAGAATGAGGAAAAGGAGGAGTAACTCACTGGTGCTTAACAAAAACCATGGGAATTAAGGCAAATTTACCCATGGATGCCACCCACTAAAAGCTTAATTGATGGAAAGTTTGACCCCAAAATGCTCATCCCTAGTCACATATTAATTAGGTGCTTTAATGTCCTAATTGGGATTAGAGTTTGCATATCTGTCTCTGTAGTGGCCAAAATAAAGAGCTGCAATGTTATCTGGTATTTAGACTCCTCTCCCAGCATTATCAAGCACTCTTAATCGCACATTAGCATTCAAGATCCGCAAAATAAATTCTAAATATTTCAGAAATGATTTACTGTAGGGAAAATCTGCTAATACAATACATTGCCAGTATTTAATGCTCTTTAACATTAAATAAGGTAAGGATATGGCCCTTTTACATACCACGGCTATCAGTTCTCAGTTGTAATCAACAGTTTCCTTGTTTTACCTGTAAGAACTTCACATGTTCGTCAGAGCAGTTCTCCAAATCTGTGAGCCGCACAACCACCAGCGTCCCTGTCGGGGTGTGCCGGGCGAGGTAGACGGTTGTTAAACTGCTGAAGCCTTTTCCTACAAAAGTAAAGTAGTGATAAGTATGACCAGCGTGATTACGAGTTATGACGATTCTCACAATCAATAGCAAAAAAAACAATACAAAACTCAAATAATCTGAAAAGTGTTTTTTTTATGTTTTACACGGAGTATTCATGATATATACAGGCGGGACCTTGACATTTGTGGGGCTTAAATGATGTAGAATAGCAACTTTATTCTCAAATAGAAATAAAAAATAATTACAAAATATTAAATGATATATTGTGATTAATAAATCATATCTTGGTGGCTTAAAATCCTTTAAATATGTTTCTTTGCTTTATATATTAACTAATAGTTTTGCATACTACTAGCACATAGATATTACTTTCTTCCAGAATTGCTTCAAACATTAACAGAAAGTGACATATACAATAATTAGTCTACTCAGGAATGATGAACGTGCAAATCTGAGACAAACAGGTAATGTATAAAAGCTGTGAAATATGGACAAAGGTATGTGAGCCATGAAATGTTGGTTATGTCTTTTATCCATGTTCCTTTAATCTTTGAATGTTTTTTATCAGTTGGCCCTCTTTAAAATGAAACTGTATAAGAAACAGAACTAAGATTTCTGAATACAAAAGCCTACAAAATAATCATATATATGTTATATATCTTCATCTGAAACCAATTGCTACTAATTAGGCAATTATCAAGATGTCTCCGTTTGTCTGTGTTGCAGCGTATACTAATGTGGTGGGATTATTATTAGTACAGTGTGACGTACAGTATGCAGGGGCGGATCTACCACCAGTGCAGGAGGTGCAATACACCGGGTCCCCCCCAGTGCTGCCTCATTTCTTTTGTTTAATTTAACGTCTGTGTAGTGGGACCCTCCCAAATATGCCCCCTACAGCACTGCCAGCCTCCTTACCTTAATGTGGGCTTCCTGGGAGGAATTAGTTGGCGGTTCAGCGGTATTGCTATCCCCTCCCCTGCCGGCGCTTCTTCTTACCCGGGGGGAGAATCCAAAATGAAGTCATGGGTGTGTGATGTCATTTGGGATTCCCTCCCCTGGAAAGAAGAAGCGCCGACAGGGGAGATATAGCAACACCGCTGCACCGCCAATGAATTTCACTCGTGCCTAGGGGGCCGGGGTGGAAGGCCCACTAGACTACCAAAATAAAATTAAATATATAATAAGAGTGTATCCCAAATAGTATCTAGAACAAAATAAATTGTACAATACATGTAAATATATGTAATATATAAAATGTAACAGCCTTGCAGTATAGGAGTATATAGTGTAGAGCAGCGATTCTCAAATCTATTTCAACTTCACATACATTTTAAGCCTCTTTTGAAAGGTGTTATATCACATTTAGACATAGCACGTACGTGTACAAACATTACATTTTAATATTTAAGCGCCCTGTGCTACTTGCTAATGCATTTGACTGATTTTTATTCATTTTCTTTCATAGGTTTTTGAGTAACCCCAAAAGGTCATGGACAAACTGAATGGAGTCCAAAGACTCAGACTGGGAACCTCTGCCCTAGAGCCCATAGAATAAAGACTGGAAAATACTGTACCAAGTTCCACTTGGAGCTCATACACGGAGGATTCAGAGGAGCGTCCGGGCAAGTCATTCCCTCCGAATCCTGGAGGAATCCAATACTGCGGCAGGTCACCTGCCTGGGGACATAGGATACAGATTGGTATAAACATATAACGTCCCACAGCGTGAATGCCAATAACTCATAATGCTCCCCCGCCATTAATACTATCTTCAATACCAATACTAATATTACCTGTGCTAATCATTCTCATGTTGTAGACAGGAAGTCAGGGTACATTTAATGTCTTATACAGTATATATAGTGAGTTTTACATGCACCATAAACACAGAATCTCTAAAGTGCCATGTCTACATTACCAGGGCCTGGTGTACACTGATATTCACTCAGTTTAATCAACTGATGGCCAACAAATACAGAATAATATTCACCAGCTTAAGACTTCTTAATTTTGAAACCTTCTGGGTAGTAACACACACAAACCCTAGGACAGAGGTTATATTTATGGGAGTGGTGCTTTGTCCTTGCTGCACTACCTTGAAGACAGCAGTAAAAAGGTAGTTAACTAGTAGACATTAGGTATCATGTATGGATGACTACAGTGACTTTTGGGATGGAAACAAAATATGTTTAGCCCAATGTAAAATACAAGTGACAGAACAAAACAAACCATTGACTAAGTTATTCCTACACTTCCCAATGTGTGTCCTTAAAGAAGAGAGAAAATCCACCCAATCATGACAAAAAAAAAAAAAAGACAGGGCCCTCTAATAATTTACATTGTACTGAAGCTGTTTTTGCCCTGTACTTGTCCCATGTAAAGGATAATAATACACCACTAAATAATAACACAAGAGCAAAGAGACCCCATCCTGTCAGACTGAAATACACAGACAACAAGGAGAGGATGGGTACACACTAGAAGTTCTGTCTTGTCGGTGGTGGAAGGATAGAGCTCTCTATTTTTGGATGATGTGATAGGTGTTTCTTGGAGATTTGAGTGCAGTGGATTGTTCTGGAAGATTTTATGGTTAGTAGAAGGTAAAACTAAAATTATTACCTTATGGAAACTGGAGAAACAATAAAATATAAATCATGAACCGTCTCTGAAAATAACACAAAAGCCAAATGGTCCATCACTCAGAGACTGTTCATGTAAGAAATCCCTTTGAATATTATATGGGTGTTCACACCTGTAACAGAACCCATCACTGTTTTACCCTGTTTTATGGTTATGGTTAAAATATGATCCTACTATTATACTGTATGTATGTTGGTTTATGCTCTGCAGAATATTAGCCCAGACTATTGCAGACCTTGGCATAATAGATAATCCTATTACAGAGACTCCTCATAAGATAAGGAAGTCTATTGTATAAAGTGTTTTCATTCTCAGACATAAGAACAAAGAAGGATGATCTAATCAATGTCTGATTGTATCAAAGTTGCCAGGTAGCCTCTGGGAGGTGTGACCCACCTATTGTCCCTCTATGTGTATTGTGTGGCCAACTATGGGGGATGTGTATTGCCTGTGGGAAGAGATGTGTATATATATTTATGCACATAACAAAATAAAGTCAGTAGTCTTGAACTCCCTATTGAGTGTCATCCAATATGGGAGGCTGGGAATGGTGAGACTGTAGTGCCTCTTGGGTATTTTACCGTATACCAGCGGAGATATTGGATTCGTGTTCCAACTCGGTTACAACACCTAATTATTTTTCTATGTGTGTGTAACAATCATAATGCTCTATGCCAGGGGTAGTCAATAGGTGGACGTGGGGATGAATTAGGATTTCCAGTCCATCAGAATTTCTGCCTTCAGAAGTTCATAGTCATGTCACTGCAAAAAGGGAAGCCCCAAATGCACATAGTCCCACTGGACTCAGCTGTCTGCCCTATGGCTAGACCAACTATAAAAATATAAAATGAAGTAAATTCTTGATCACTTTAATAAAATATAAGACAGCTTTTCCTCAGTCCCTTGTTTGATGGAGCACGTGAGTTATACTTTGACTTCCATATCCCTTTAATTAGCAATAAATAAGGCTTCTTCCCAAACATGTTTTAATAGAGATTTTTTTATGATAATAGCCCTTTACTCATATTTTGCATATGAGTAATTTAATATTACTGCATGTAAGTACATTGCCCATTTTAATAACTCATTACCTTCTCAAGACTTTGCGATGGAGACACATTGAAGGTGCGTTGCATGTTAAGCACTAGCTGAAGTCGCCTTCATCGTATTCACAGTGCAATTTTTCTCACCGGAACTGACTGCGAACCTGCTACATAACAAAATGCCTAATCCTGTAATTACAACTAACACTATACTTGTATGTCTATAGTCCGAGATGCATAATACTGCATTATATATTTATATTTATTCCTGTAATTCATATTAAAACAGAAGCCACCATGGGTCATATTTTGAACTGTACTGAGCCATATTTCCCAAACTGTACATCTCCCTTAGGGTCTCCCTACGGAATAAGGTGTAAAATGTGGCCCCGTGCCCAGAGATCAGTAGTGTCCACCTGAAGAAAGGCATTCATGGTTGAAATGTACATCTGAGTGTTGCTGTTTCTCCTGTGCAGATGAGACCTGCCTGGCATTTGGGAGCTGGCCTGCCTTTAGCGGTGGGTCCAGACTGATATACTTCAGGAGGTTCCTCATCCGTAATGGCACAATTGAACACCAAGAGGTTGCACCTTGTCCCACAGGGCACACTATTAAAAGGACCACTGTAGTAAAGTAAAGCCAATATGTTTCTTTACTGAGCATAGACTATTAAAAACATATAAAAATGATTTGTTTTAGCCATATACCTATTATCTAGGGTGGGGAGCCACCAGATCCTATGGCACACCAGCACCCTATGATGTACCACTGCCTACCTTTTTTCCTTATCAGAGGCAAAAACAAGCTGAGCTCTACATTACTATTGGGAAATGTCCTTCTTACAGGAGCTCAGTGATCATCACCACTCAGAGTGTTAAAATAAACTTTTAAGCTCAAATATCTTTTTACTTCCACTTAGCAACAACCAACTGCAACTATATATATTCAAAGAAAAGGGGTATTATAAGAAAAAACGTAAAACAAACATATATATTTGTTTCTGTTTTGTTTGGGTCAAGGTGTAGAAAAGCAATCTTTACACAAATACATTGATTTGTTTTCTCACTGTATTTTTGTAACTGATAATCATGAGTCAGTCTAGTGGCGACCTCACTCAGTGTACATCCTGCCACATTTATACATGGCTGGAACAGATGATCCAGGGTCCATACCTCTGTGACAGGTGTGAGCATGTCTCAGATTGGAGATCTGGAGAGGAGAATTGCAGCACTTAGTGATATTGCTCCACTGGAAAGGGGGTTGGTGGTCACTGAGCACAGGTTAGCTGGGCCTAGCATGGAGGGTGGAGGTGGGGCTAGTGAGGATGTCCAGGGAGGTATCTGGGTTACAGTTACAAGTGGAATCAGGGGGAACACGAGGAGGCAGGCCAGTTCTGAGTTGGCAATCACCAACAGATTTGCCAGATTGAGTGAAACTGTTGGGGATGTCCATTCAGGAATGGCAATGCCAGATAGAGCTGTTCCCTCTAACAGCCGGGAGAACAGTATAGGCAGAGCAACAGACATGTTTTGGTGGTAGGGGGACTCTATTATTAGAGAAGGTAGACAGAGTGATTTGTCACCCAGATCCCAGCAATCGAACAGTACGCTGTCTCCCGGGTGAAAGATTATTGGGAGGGGCTGGCAATGAACCGGTGGTCTTGATACACATTGGTACCAATTACAAAGTTAGTGGAAGATGGAGTGTCCTAAAGAATGATTTTAGAGAACTAGGTAATAAGCTGAGAGCAAGGACCTCCAAGGTAGTATTTTCTGAGAAACTACCAGCGCCACGTGCTAGCCCAGGGAGACAGAAGGAGCTTAGGGAGGTTAATGCGTGGCTAAAAAAGTGGTGCAGTGCAAAGGGTTTTGGGTTTTTAGAGCACTGGGCTGACTTCTCACTTGGGTACAATCTCTATAGCGGGGATGGATTGCACCTTTATAATGAGGGAGCTTTTGTGCTAAGGGATAGGATGGTAGAACGGCTGGGGGAGGTTTTAAATTTGTAGGTGGGGCGGAGGGACTAGATATAAGTATTGGGGTAAAAAGGGTAGAGGGGAAAAGGGATAAATTAGTTACCCATGGGGGAGGAGAAGGAGGGAGGGTTACAATAGACAGTAGGGAGGTATTAATAGGGGCCTCAAATACAGTGGCAAGCACTTCACAACGGCAAAGCCATAGCAAAATAAAGTGTATGCTTGCTAGTACAAGAAGTTTGCCTGGGAAAATGGGCGAGCTAGAATTATTAGCAGTACAAGAAACATGGGGCTTAATAGGCATTACCGAGACATGGTGGGATGAATCTCATGACTGGACTGTTAATCTGGATGGTTATAACCTATTTAGGAAATATAGGGGAAATGGTAAAAGAGGAGGAGGGTTCTGTCTGTATGTTATGCCTGAATTTAAGCCTTTAGTCAGAGAAGATATTTATGCTGGAACTAACGGCAACATTGAATCTTTGTGGGTTGAGCTAAATAGTGGAGGAGCTAATTCTAAACGCATAATGGTGGGAGTATGCTATAAACCCTCAAATATAATTGAAAGTGAGGAAATACAATTATTGTTGCATATCGGAAATGCAGCTAAGCATGGGCAAGTTCTAATAATGGGAGACTTTAATTACCCTGAAATAAACTGGATAAATGAGACCAGCAGCTCAGCTAAGGGGAGCAGGTTCTTGAATACACTCAGGGATCGTTATCTGGCCCAGGTAATACAAGAACCTACTAGAAATGGGGCCATCTTGGATTTAGTCATCACAAGTAATATTGATATAATATCAAATGTTAAAATAGGGGAACCCTTGGGGAACAGTGATCACAACACAGTATCATTTGAGATTGAATACAAAAAACAGAGCTGTAAGGGGCCAACAAAAACTCTAAATTTTAAAAGGGCTAACTTTAATGGGCTAAGGGCAGCAATACTACATATAGACTGGGACAAAGAACTTACAGGGAAGAATACTGAAAATAAATGGACAACATTCAAATCCTTACTAAATATACATACTCATCAGCATGTACCATGTGGAAATAAAATTAATAGGAATAAATCACATCCCATGTGGCTTAACAATGACTTAAAGATCATGATAAGGAAAAAGAAACAGGCATTTAAATTATACAAGGAGGGAACAGCGGCAGCTTTATTTGACTATAAGGAAATCAACAAGGCTTGCAAAAGGGCTATTAGACTGGCTAAAATAGAAAATGAGAAGTCAGTTGCAAAGGAAAGTAAGACTAACCCTAAAATATTCTTTAAATATATTAATGGGAAGAAGGTGAGGAGGAAAGCTATAGGAACATTAAAATGTGACACAGGCCATCTGATAATTAGTGACCAGGAAAAGGCAGATGAGCTAAATAGGTTCTTTTCTTCAGTATACACAAGGGAGGTACCAGTGGTTGGGATACTGCAACATAATGGGG